>ABLG01000374.1:0-146189 GCA_000172435.1 Meloidogyne hapla
AATAGTTTTATTGACAGCTAGCATCTAGGAATATTACAACAACGGTTCTCTCCTTTATTATTATTGTAAATCTTTTAGTTTAGTAATTTATTTTTTCCCCTAGCATTTTGATGATTTTTTCATTTTTTAAATTTTATTTAATTCGAGAATTTATTTAAAAAAAATTTTTCACTTAATTTCTCTTATTATGCAGACAAGGTCTTTAAATAAAAAAAAAATAAATAATTACTTCTTTTCTTTATTATCTTTAATTTTCCAATTTTCTACTAATCATATTAAAAGTTATTTATTTTATTTTAAAATTAAAAACATTAAAATTAATAAATATAATGTAAGCATAAATACTTTAAACTATATATTGATAAAAATTCTACTATTTTTTAGCTTCCGATTTTTTGCAAAAAAATTATCCCCATCTTTCTTCAGCTTCTTCTCCTTCTATTAAAATATTAAAAATTGTTTCAACATTTTTCTCGCTAACAAATAAGTGAAAGAATAACAAAAGAAATGAAAATGAGATCATCTCTCATTGTTTTCGGATAAATAAAATTTTAAAGATTTTTAAAGCTTTAAAAGCTTTTGCTGGACATGCACATAATTAAATAAATACAGGAATTAGTTAAAATTCTTTATTTTCTTATTTTTATTTCTGATTTTATAAAATTCCCCTTTACTTTACTCAATAAATGTTTCATTCTATTTACCTTTTTTAAATGGCATTTATTGGCCAACCTTCTTTTTGGCCTCCTTCACCCCCAAAAAAGTAGCCAAAAAATATAATTCTTCATAAATGTTAAAGCAAATGAATAAATGTGAATAAAACAGAATAAATTTTACAAAATATTTTACATATATATACTTTTTGGGGGAGGTTTTTTTGGCCTCAAAAAATTGTAAAAATTAGTTATTTAGTGATTCAATCTTTAAAATTATTTTCTTTAATGTAGAAAATATTTTTTTGTAAAATAACAAACTTACATACCGTATTTACTCGAATAATTCCCCTGGGGAATTATTATTTCAACCCATCCCTGGCATGGGGAATTAATCGAGGGTGGGGAATTATTCGAGTAAATATCGGTAATTTTAAGATCGCTGTCTTTGAGATTTTTTAGGGCCTCAAAATTTTATTTAACAAATTTTGAGAGTGATTTGTGTTTCTTTTTTCTAATTTTTTGTCACAGGATTTTCATAAATCTGTTGACAATTTGCCATATTTTTTTAAAAGTTTAGGGAAAGGGTAGCTATTAATATTAGTTAAACTGCTGATTCGGCAGTGGTTTAATATAACTGAATGAAAAAAACTGACCACAAACGATTTGTTTCACATTATAAAAAATTATTCACAATGTTTCCGTGCAGCGCGAAATGTGTGACAGTTTGAAAAAAACTGTGGGAAAGGATCAATTGGAGAGAATTATATATTTATATTTTGGTCTAGAGAGTTTGGCCATAGTCTCTAAGAGATGAAAAAAAAGGAATAAATTAAACAGAAGAAGCTAAAAAATAGTAGAGGTTGTGAATGACCCTTCCAATAATAAAAAAGACAAGGACATCGTCGGGTGATCACATCGAAGCGTTTTTTCCTGGGATGGAAGGTACATATGATGGGAGGGAATAAGAAAAAAATGAAGAAAAAAGAAAAATTATATTATAAACTAAAAACTCAGGATCATATGTATTCGAATAAAGTTGTTTGCCACCTCCATCTTATGTATTTAATGATTAATTTAAATGTTTGAAGAGGTCTGGGCCATCCTCCAATTTTTTCAGATTTTCTATAGCTTCTTAAAGAGAGAATTATTAGGGATATTATTGGGATTTAGTGTGGATTAGGCTATGAACCTTTGAGAACATCCCTAGTCCGAAGGGAACATTCATGGGCTAGTAGTCTGAAGGGAACATCCCTTCTTCACAAACTTAAAAATAGAATTGACCTATAACTAATCTTATCTCTTAAATATAACAACCAGAAACTATAAAGTCATTAAAATGATAAAAACATAAATCAATTCTCCCCTCCTGGTCCTTTAATATTTTTCAATAGATAATTCAATAATGAGTTAATAAACCAAAGAAATAAAATCATTTTTCAGTCATTTTTGGGCTTCTTAAATGAATGAGAGGACCACCACACCAAAAGCCCTTATTCTTTCTTCCTTATCAGTTAAAATAAATTGTCTCTATTAATCACCTTTTTTCTCTCCAAAAATTAATTTTTTTCCATTTTTTCTTCTAAATTACTAAAATTGTTTTTTTATTCAATTTTGACGTAAAAACAAATTTGGAAATTCTTTTGAAATGTTTAAATCACATTTCCCATTACCTCACTTTCTCAAACATTCTTTTTACTAAATTGGCCATTTAGATTCTGCGCGACCTTTTTTAATGTGTTTAAATAAATTTCATCATATCTAATGTATTTTAGTTTTTTTTTATTTAAAAATACAAAAATACTTTCCGGAAAAAACTTTACTTCCGGAAAGGCAATATAATTAATATTATAAATATTAATTATATTGCCGGAAAGAAAACAGTTTAAATAATTCTGAATTTTCCGGAAAGAATTAATAATTAAAGAATTAATTATTTTCCGGAAAGAATACAATATAAATTAATATAGAACTTTTCCGCAAAGAAAACACTTGTGTTTTTCAGAATATTGCTTAAGTGTTTTTCCAGAAATATACTAACTATTAATTCTGTATTTTCCGGAAAGGAAATACATATTAAAACAAATAATTTAAAAATGCATGAAACAATATCATCAAAATTATTATATAATATTTATTTCTTGTTTAATTCCTCCTCAATTATTCTTATCATTTAGAAATTAAATTATTAGAATTATTAATTGTTAATCCTTTAGATTATTTTATTTAAATAATTATTCACTTAATTAAATAATCAGAATTATTAGTGTTTCACTGTTAACTATTAAATGTATTTTTCTATACGGAAGTATCAGAATTATTATTTGTGTTTCTTTCCGGAGATTATATTATTGTATTTATTTACTGTTTCTTATCCGGAAGAATCAGAATAATAATTAAATAAATGTGTTTCTTTTCTTTTAAATTATTATAATTAAATTGTGTTTTCCCTTATGAATTATAATTCTTTCCGGAAATTATTATTAAAATGTATTTTTCTTTTAAATTATCAGAATTAAATTGTATTTTCTTTCTTTTAAATAAAATATTAATTATTTAATCCTTCTTATAGGTCAGACAGACATTTTTAAATCCTCTTATTCTGAGAAATATTTTTTTAATTTTTTTATCAAAGTTTAAATATTTATTGGTCAGTCAAATACCTTTCATTTTGTGGGGGGTAATATAACGATCATATTTGTTGCACGCCAATCAAACTTTTTTTCTTTGGCATTTAGGGATGACCGATGATGATTTTGTCAGTCTTTTCAGTCTTCACCGCCAAAACCCTCCTTTCTCCAACTTTGACATTGAAGGGCATATACTTATTTTGCCGCGTGTTCAATGTTTTTTTATTATTAATTTCCCCTCAATTTATTTTACAGCCTTTTAGGGACATTTATAGCTTATTTTGAATATTCTGGATTTGGGCTATTTTTATCTTTTATGATCCTATTTTTGCGAGTCTAATAACCATAAATATGTTTGCTTTTATTCTAATAGTCTGGTTTACTCCAGAAAATAAATTAAGAGTTTAATTAGTCTCCCCACCCTGAAGATAAGATGACCAGGATAAAAAAAATTTTTTCCTTCCTCTTCTGATTGATTATTACCCTGAGGGTCTACAAAACATTTTTATGAATTTTTTAAATATTAAAAAAATTTAAAAATATTCATTAAAATAATCTGAGAAATTCTTTATTAAAATAATCCCTTTCTTATTTTTTTTTCTATTTTTTAGTCTATTTTGCTTGTAAAAACTATATTTTCTCATAAAAACAGTTCTTGATTGATAAGGGCAAATAATGAGGGGAATTGATTAATAAAGTTTTTGAGAGAAAAAATAAGAAAAACAGTCTCTTCCCAGGACGGCAAGGCACTTTATTCTTTCTTCTTCCATTTTCTTCAAATTTTCTTCTTTTTTATTTTTTTCCTTCCTCTTCTGATTGATTCCTTACCTTCCCCCTTATTTTTATATTTTTCTGTTGCAATTGAACCTAGAAATAGTATTATTATAATTAAATATGATTAATTTGATTGAGTGGAGTTTTGGCATTTTTATTGGTAGGAGGGTGTTCTTGATATTTTAATAATTATTATTTGTGATCGGGAAGAGAGAACGAACAGAGGGATGATTATTAATATTTTTGTTTGTTTATTCAACGGATCCAACTCGTAAGAATGTTGCAAATCACTTTGATCTCTCTCTCCTTTACATTTTTGAATAATAAATAGTTGATATGATAACTTTACCTTTAGTGACATTTTAGAGTTTTAATAAGATCAAATTGATAAACAAATAGAGGAGATTTCAATTATTTAAACTAAAAATCCTAAACTTTATTTTATTCATGATTGAATAATCATAGTGCGAAGGGAACATAATGCGAAGGGAAAATCTTTTCTATTCATTTAGGGTTCCTGATAATTTTTTTTTAAATTATTATTTAATTAATTACTTAATATAGCTCATTCATATTGAACTCATTCTACATTTTTTAGACTTTCCAATTTTTTAAAAAAAATTATTTTCTCTCTTTAAATTGGTCAGACAATGACTTCACACCTTTCTGTTTATTTTTTTATTTTATTCGCCCTTTTACTCAATTGTTTAATTACCTATTCGTAATACTTGAATAGGTTTATGTAATTTACTCAATCCTTTTATTCATTTTTATTTGACCTATAAACTTTATAAAAAATTGTTAATTAAATTATTAATATTTTTCAAATAATTTTTCAGTTTTTTAAACTAAAGGGACAGAAAGACAATGGCTGTCCCTCCCATCCTTGGGTCTTCATACCTCAGGAAATTGTCCAAAAATATAGGTGGAAAGTTAAAAAGGCTGTCAAGACCTTTAATTAGTGGAGGAATTGGTGACAAGATGGATAAAGGAAATTTGTGGATTGTGCCTGGATTTACTCTTTTAATTTTTGCTTGTTTATGGACCACTAAACTGTAAGTCTAATTTAATTTTTTAAATTTTTAAAACTTTTCTGTGAGAGATATTCTCTCAAATAAGTATTTGTAGTCCGAAGGGAACATACATAGTCTGTAGGGAGCATACATAGTCTGTAGGGAACATCCATAGTATGAAGGGGATATTCTCATGGAACTAACAATAATTTATATTTCACGAAAAAATTATTTTAATAATAAAATATGCTCCATTTTAAGATCAAAAGTCGCACTTGAAGAATCAACATGTAGAGTAAGTAATTTAAAAAATTTTTTAATTATTTTATTTAATTAATTAATTTAAAGAAATAAATTATTTCCTATAGGGAGCCTCCATTTATGACTTCACAGGAACACAATTAGATCAAGACGCGCAGAGGCATTGTCAGACTGCGCGGAGGTATTACGTTGCCCCGGAAGAACCTCTTTTGTATGATTATAAATGGAAATTAGACAGACAAGTGAAAAATCCGGAAGTGAGTTTTAAATGTATTTTTAATTTACAAAAGAAAATACAATTATACTTTCCGGAATGTTATTTTGTATTTTTCCGGAAATGTATTAAATGTTTATGTATATTATTAATTGTTTTACGGAGAAGTGTTTTCCGTAATCTAATAAGAGTATTAAATTTAATAATAGTATAATACACATGTATTTTTGTTATATTTTTCCGGAAAATAGTGTTTTCCGCAATATATTGCTATTATTAAAATACTTTCCGGAATATATAAACTGCACAATAATATTATACAAATACAAACGTTTCCGGAATTGTTTAATAATTATAATAAATTCAAAAATTTCCCGGAAGCACGTGAAAATACATTTACAGTAAATATATTAATTTCAATTAATATTATGTGTTTTCCGGAAATATACATTCCATTTATCTTTATTGTTATTAAATCTAATAATTCATATTAAGTGGATTCTTTGGTTTTGGGCTCCCATTGTCTTCGTTATGTACGTAATTACTCGATTTATCTGGTCACTTTTATTGGACAATCAAGGTAAAGATAAGAATAAATTTTTAAATATTTAATTAAATTAGGTATTAATTTTCCCAACGTTGTAAACGCTGCTGAGAGCGTTACAGTAGAAAATGATGGAATTATCGAAATTGATGAGGAAAAATTGAATGACAGGCTTAATGTTATTGCAGAAAATTTTCGTTGTTCTACATCTTCTCGAGCATTTTCGGGTGGAAATTTAAAAAATTTTTATTCAATTCCCCTCTTTTAAGCATTCATAGCCTTTGAATTTACGTTGGTTTTGGCTCCAGTTTGTCTTCTACTTTTTGTTTTACCTATTATGATTGGCCCAAATTATCGAAGTTGGGGGTTGGATGTTATCAAAGCTTGGTGGGAACGAAAAGACTGGTCTTTTGGACTTTTATTTGTCAAAATATTTTGAAAAATTTAAGGCAAGGGGTGTCTTTACCTCCTGTTTTTGGCTTCCAGTCGCCTGATCTTGGCGGTCGACCCAGTGTTCCTCTCATCCCTAGGATTACATATTGTGACTATCAATTTGTTTCTATTGGCAATTCTCATACTCTTACATATCGCTGTTATTTGGATGCTAATTGGCATGAAAGGACTGCTCTTTTTATTTGGTAAGGGTATTAAAGCTTGATAAAGTACTCCTTGTTCGTAAGGAACATAGTGGAGATCATCCCTAGTCTGAAGGGAACATCCCTAGTCTGAAAGGAACATCCCTAGTTCAAAAAGAATATCCCTTAGTCTTAAGGGAACACCCCTGATCTAAAACTAACATCCCTAGTCTGAAGGGAACATTCTAGGGAAGGGTAGTTTGAAGGGAGCATCCCTCTTCCGAAGAGAACATCCTCTTTTAATTAATATTCTTCAGGATAATGCTTGTATTTCTTACAATTGTTAATCTTCTTAATCTGTTCTTTTGGATTGAATGGGCTGTTCGAATGAAATTTAAAGTAGCCTAACTTTTAAAAATGTGCTCCTATTATTTTTAATTTTAGAAGCCTAGAAGAAGATGGGTTTTACGTAAATGGTTAAATACTGATGAATTTTTGACGGATAATGAAATGGTTTTAATGAGAAAATTTGCCAGCACCTTCCGCACTGGGAATTTATTATTGTTTTATTATATTGAAGCCCATAGCAGTAGAGTTGTTGCTAGTGGTGAGAAAATTTTTTATAGTCTGTAGGGAACATTTAAAAAATTTTTAAAAATTTTTCCACTCTTCAGCCTTCTGTATTGCCTTGTTCAGACGTTGGTTAGATAGAAGAGCAGCTCACCTTTCAAATAATACACATCCTAGAGGTGACAGTGTTGGAGATGGTGATTTTAATGGAAAGAAGGCAAGAAACTTTTTAAAATTTTTTTTAATTTCTAACCCCTTCAAAAAATTTTTTAAATCAATCTCCCCGTTATTTACAGCCTAAAGATCCCATTGGTTGGAAACTCGATCCAGAAGAAGGTGATGGCTTAGCTCCAAGTCCTTCAGAGTATTACTCACCATTGGAGACTGGAGAATCCCCAGAAACCACAATGCCATTTATTTCACCTCAACACAGATATACTGACTCTTCTGATAGTTCTAATTCTAAACCTCCTGGTAAATTTTAATAATTTTTATTAATTAAAATTAAAAGCTAAATTTTCGGCATTATATAGATCCATAGCCTCCATAGCTTTATATGGTCCTAGAAAATTCTGTTGGCTTCAGGGAGTCTATAACTGTATCTGGGGCGAAGAAATCAAAAAATAAACTCCAAAATTTTTAATTAAATTATTTTTATTAAAATCATTATCTAGTTAATTTGGTTCCATTGGGGTCTGCCGGTTGCTTCTCTCTACAACTCCATCCATTTTTAAATTATTTAATATTTCAAAAAATTTTATTAACACTTTTTATCATTCATCTAACAAAATTAAAACATATTTTTAAGAAAAAGGCAGCAAATTCGCCACTTCCACCCCTTTTGCGCCCGGAGAAACCCCGCGAGGCATTGGCACTGGCCGACCCCAATTTCCAAGGAGAGGAGGTCACTATTCAAAAAACTTACGGGAGGCCTCAAGGTTGTCTTGTTGAATAGATTATACTGTATTCTCTCTAATAGAAGGGCTATATACTTGGTTCCTTAGATGGATGTTCCCTTCAGACTATTGCATAGTACGAAGGGACCATTGCTCCTCACAGACAAAGGAATGTTTCTTAAAGACTAGGGAAGTCCCGAAACTGTCCTTTCATTAGAGAGTACCTTTCTATTAAAGAGACTACGTATCTTACTTATTTTAATTTCACAGGGAACCATTAAAACCTGGAGGGAGTGGAGGCAAAGGAAAAATCCCCTTGATCAGCTCTAAAGAAAGGAGGAGGATCGAGAAAGAAAACAAAGAAAAAGAAAAGCGTCGGAAAGAACAACAAAAAGAATTGGAACAACACGAAGAGGCTAATAATGGAGAGAGGAGTGGTCGAGAAAATAGAAGGTTTGGATGTTTGGTTATGTAAGAGGAGAGAAAATCTGCCTTTATCCACCTGTTTTCCATTTTTCCATCTGTCTAAGAACTGCTTGAACCAAAAAAGAAGATAATTTTTTATTTAACGCCTGAGGCAATTAATTAAATAATTAAAATATTTTAATATTTATCTATTATTAATTAAACATATTTAAAAACAGAAATCTAATATTTATCTCCCCCAATATTTTTTTAATTTTCTATTTTTTATTTGGCACATATTTTAATGATGAACTGGAAAAAGGGTGTATATTAATGCCTGAGGCAATATTTTACCTTTAGGATAGAATGAGTCTAAAGGAATTTCATAGTCTGAAGGGAACACCTTGTAGTCTGAAGGGAACATCCTAGTCTTAAGAGGGCATCCATAGCCCGAAGATCTCCCATCCATTTCATCAATTAATTAATTAATCATCTTCCTATATTTTTAGTATTTTAAATAGTTCTTCCAAAATTAAAAATTTCACTTTTTTAAATTCCTCACATTCCCTCTCTCTTATTCTCTTATATTTTTTAACTACTCAAATAAGCCTTTATATTTTCTACATCACTTAAAAATACATTTTTGATTTTTATTTAATTTTTTAATATTTATTTATATTTTGCCTTTATTCAAAAAATATTTTTTAATTTAATTTTTCTTCTCTCTCTTCACTTCGAAGAGAATTAAAGTGCCATCACCTATCTCTCTACACCTTTAAAAATTAATTTTTTTAATATTTTTGGTGCCTTTGCCTCATTTTTATCATGGATTTATTTTTTAATTATTTATATTTTATTTTGTAAAAGAAGAGTATAGAACAGAAGGGAGAGATTTTAATTTTTAAGGCATAGGTCTTGACTAGTGCCTGCCTATAATTTAATTATCACTTATCTGTACTCTTTAAATATCTCTTATTATTTTTTAATAATTTTGGCAATAATTAATATTCAATAATATACATAATATATGGTCTCACGCACGCCTCCCCGGCACTCTAAAAAATATTTTTGCACTTATTTGTATTTTTCATTTTAATTTTACATCGAAGAATCGCCTTAAATAATTGGTGAAATAAATGTGTTTTTAATTCGAAAATACAATAGTCTGAAAATAATTCTGTGAAAATATTTATTTCCGGAAAATACAACTGTAAATGAATATTTTAAGATATTAAACTTTCCGGAAAATATAAAGAAAAACACATTATTTAAGAGAATATTTCTTTACGGAAAATACAAAGAATATTTAAGAAATAAGTTTCCGGAAAACACATGTAAACAACTAAAAATAATTCTGAACATTATTTCATTCCGGAAAACAGAATTAAGCTGAGTAATATTTAAGGAAAATACAAAAGATAATAAACTTATCTGGGAAACATAAATAAAAACACTTGTTATTTTTGGCAATAAATTTTATATTCGTTTGTTTTTATAATATTAATATTTTTTGTTTGTGCATTGTTGAATAAAAGATTTATAAAGAAAATTATTAATTGTGTTTGAAATTAAAACACAACCCGAAAACCGGATTGTATTTAATTGTATTTTATAAGGGAAAACAAATACAACCGGATTGTATTTAAATTGTATTTTATCAGGAAAAACGAATACAACCGGATTGTATTTAAGATTGTATTTTATCAGGAAAACGAATACAAACGGATTTATTTAAAATTGTATTTTATCAGGAAAAACGAATACAACCGGAATGTATTTAAAATATTATAGATCCGGAAAATACAATTAGTTAAACATCTTTCAGGAAAATAGAATAATTAATTTATATAAATAAAGGCTTTCAAATTCCGGAAAATACAAACCGGAAAGTTTAATTTAATTAATAAAATACACAAACCGGAAATAAGAAAACACATACTTTAAGATAATTTAAGGGGGTCTGTACACAACCCCCGGTCCAAAAAATTAATACAAAAAAAATCGAATAAAAATTAAAATATAACTGAAAACTGAGCTTAAATAATTAAATATTAAAATTTTTATATATTAAGCAAAAAATTGACTATTTTTCTAGTTTATTAATTTTTACCAAAATTTCCTTATTTTTCTAGCTTTATAATTAAAAAATTATTTAATTTTTATTCAACATTTAAAAAAATTTTACAAGTCAAAGAAAATTGAAAAAATTTATTTTAAAATTAGTCGAACATATGAGATTGAAAATAAATTAAAAATAGAGCTGCTTACAATTAGCTTAAGTCACCTTAGACTTTAATCAACAAATTAAAACATAAAATTAATTTTCCTTAGCTTCTTCCTTGATTTCTACCTTAATTTCTTCCTTAATATTCTTTCCATTTTCCCCTCCTTCTTCTTCTTTAATAACAACACTAGAAGAAGACGAACTTTGTTGTTGACTGGATGAACCTCCAGAACCTCCTCCCCCACTACTCGAAGAACTTCCAGCACCATTATAGTTTTCATAAATAACTTTAGAAGAACTTTGCTGCATAAATTGAGCACTCGTTCCCTGCATTTCTGATTCATCCATAATCTCCTCTGGTGCAGGAGCTGGTGGTGGAGTTTCTCGATATTCGTATTCTGCAGCGATTTGTGCCTTCTCCTCTTCTGTTAAGTCCTGAAAAATATTTTTATTAAAAATTCTGATTTTTAATTAATTTTTAGATGTTCAGAATTTTATTTGAACATGAAATTCTGATTTTATTATTATTATTAATGTTTTATTAAAATTCTGAATTTATTATCATTCTGTAATGTTAATGTTTTAATTAAGTTATGATTTTACAAAGACCAGAATTTTTAAAGTTTTTGGTTTTTTACTAAATTCTGATTTTAAAATAAAACATTTTTAATGTTTTAAATTAATTCTGATTTCAATACTTTTTTAATGTTTTATCAAAATTCTGATTTTAAATTAAAAACATTTAATGTTTTTAATTTAATTTTGATATTTTTATTTTTAAAAAATTCTCACATCAGGCAAGCACAACATCTCTCGAATTTCTTCAGCACTTTTGTCCATAATACAACGAGCACACTCTTGAGCACCTTTTTAAAAAATTAAAAAATTTTTAAAATTAATTTAAAAAAACATACAATAATAATAGAGAGATTTCAAATCCAAAAAATTAGAAGCCAAATAAATTTCTTTCAAAAATTCAAAGTCAATCTCGAAAAATGATTTTTCCCAGTCAGTCATAGGGAACCACTTGCGCTGGAAAATCTAATTAATTTTTGTTTATTCTGATATTTGTTTTTATTAAATTCTGAATTTTAAAAACCATTGTTTGTTAAAAATTCTGATTTATGTTTGGTATAATAGATGTCCAGAATTTTATTTAAACATGGAAATTCTGAAAATGTTTTTAGAGAAAAAATTACTTTGTTTCTGAAATGTTTATATAAAATTCTGATTTTATATAAATAAAACTTTGTTTTATTAAATTCTGATTTAAAAATTAAAACTTTGTTTTAATAATGTTTTTAAAAAATTCTGAATTTAATTAAATAATTATTTAAAATAAATTATTAATTAAATAATTACCTCAGTAGTAATTTGGTCATATTTGATCTCAAGCGGGCCCATTCCTTTAAAATAAAGAAAAATAAATTAATTTTATAATTTTCATGATTTAATTGACTAATTAAATTCAAAAAATAATTAAAATTAAAAAAATCTTGTTTTTTAATTTTTTAATATTTTCAAGACTCTAATAGCCCAAAAATTAAATTAATCATAAAATTAACCTTGGTGCATGCGCATCCAGTCCGCAACTTTAATAATACATTCTTCAGTTATCTCATTAAGAGGAAAATGGAAACATTCCAAAGCTTCGTCGCTAGCAGACTCTTCCAGGTTCAGACTATCCCTAAAAATAATTTTTTTAATTTAATTAAAATTTTAATAATATAAACCAAAGAAGCACAAACGTCCCACACTGCATTAATAAATGCCATTCAACCTTTAAAAAATTTTTAAATTCAATTTTAAGCAAAAAATTAATTTATAATCAATAAACCTCAACAATTTTGTCGTCAAACGTAACACATTTTATCTTTCGCTGCTTTTGCTCTTCAGTCAATTTATGATTGTATAAAGCTTAAAAATTAATTAAAATAAAATTAAATTTTTTAAAATTTTTACCAGGCTCAATTTCAGAATTTTCTTTATTTTCAACGCCATTAACGTTGTTTTCGTTGCCTTCGTTATTATTCTCAGCAGACATAATTAAATCAGAAAATAAAGTTGAAATAAAGAAATAGACAAAATATGGAAAATAAAATGTCAGAATTTAAATTCGCCTAAAATAAAAATGTTTAGATTGTAAAACAAAATCAGAATTAATTAAAAACAATAAAATAAAAACAAAGGCAGAAATTATAGCAGGACAATAGAGTAAAACAAAATCAGAATTTACAAAAAATAAAACTAAAACAATTGTCAGGACAATAGAGTAAATAGTCAGAATTAAATTAAAACAATAAAGCAGAACATGAATAAAATCAAAATCAGAATTAATTTAAAACAATTATCACGAACAACACGAAATTATTTTAAAAAATCAGAATTAAATTAAAACAAGTTTAAAAAATCAACAAATAAAAAATCAAAAATTTTAATAAAAATAAATTTAAATATAATTCTGTTTTGTTTAAAAATGAATTGTTGCCTTGTTCTTCACATATTTATATCAGAATTACAACGCCCATTTCCCATGGAGCTTAACTAGTAAAAATTAGAACAATTACCTAAAGCAACTTTTTAAAATAAAAGAAAAAGGTAAAATAATTTTTTTATATTTTCCCTAGTCTATTAACTGTCCCGACAAAATATTATTATTTATTTTAAAAATATTAATGCTATTAAAAATGAGAAAGAATGAGGGGAAAGCTTCGCATACTAGAGAGATTGCTAGTAAATAAATTCAAAAAATTCAAAAAAATCAATTTTTATTTAACTTTCTTCTCTTTCTTCTCATTCTCCTTGGACTCCTCAACTTCTTGCTCATCTACAAATAGCCATTTAGATAGGAAAAAGGCACACAACGGGGCAAACCAATAAACAATAAAATGGGCAAAGTGGGTAACCTTATGTGAATTTTTTAAAATAAATTTTTTTAAATATTAAAATAAAAAATAAAAAACCTCTCCACAATTAAAAGTAAGTGCCCAGGCTACTATTGGATTGGCATACATTCCGGTTAGATTAATTCCTTAAAAAATAATTAATTTAAATCTGAACATGTTTTAATGTTATTCTGTTTGTTTTACTAATTTTACTGATATGTTTAGATCATATTCTGATTTTATTCTGATTATTTTCTCATTTTTTTCTTTTAATTTATGATAATATTTTAATTTAATTCTGATCTTGTTTTAATATTATTCTGTTCATTTTTCTGATATTCCCGGTATGTTTAGATAGTGTTAGATCATATTCTGATTTTATTTTCTTATTTTCTCTTTTAATTTATGGTGGTGTTCTATTTTAATTCTGATTATTTATTAATGTTCTATTTTAAACCTGAACATGTTTAATTTAATTCTGATCGTTTTTAATATTTTAATTTATTTCTGATCGTGTTTTAATGTTCCTTTTAATTCAACAAGTTTTAATTTAATTCTGATCGTGTTTTAATATTTTAATTTAATTCTGATCTTGTTTTAGTCTAATTCATAACAACTTCCTATTTTATTCCTATATGTTTTGTTAATATTCTGATTTTATTCACCAAACAATTTAAAAACATACCCAAAATAGTTATTAAACCAGAAACTATTGAAAGCACGATAGTTACAAACTTTTCATTAATTATATTTTCATCAATAAAATGTTCAGCCATTTTACAACATAATAGTCCAATTGCTTCAACTGCAGAGCCATAAATAATGGCTACCTTTTAATATTTTTTTTTAATTTTCTGATTTTTTTTTTATTAAAAACCGTCAAATCAGAACTACAATTTTCTTCAAAAGCTTCCAAGTGTTTAAAATGAAATCCGAAAGAAAAAAATGTTTTGGAAACAAAATAGGAGAAATATCCTTTAAATTGTAAATTTAATTACAATTGTAAAATTAATTTAATTAATTTTATAACACCTGCAGCAAATTGTGTTATCATTAAAAGTGAAGCAATACGAGGAGAATGTTGGCCATTTATGTAGCTATAAAACTGAAAATATTTAAAAAAATCAGAATAAAATTAAAACATTATTAGATATTAAAACGAACATCTTTTGTTTTATTTTAGTTTGTTTTAATTTAATTCTGTTTTTTCTAGTTTTAAAATTTGTTTTATTGTTTTAATTCTGATAATTGTTTTAAATTAATTCTGAAATTGTTTTTCTAGTTTTAAATTTGTTTTTAATTCTGATAATTGTTCTAAGTTAATTCTGAATTTTTTTGTTGTTCAGAGTTTTAATTTATTTCTGAATTTGTTTTTCTCGTAATTCTGATTTTTGCTTTAATCTATTGTTTTAATAATGTTTTTAATAAATTCTGATTTGTTTCTACCCTTTTATTCTGATAATTGTTTTAGTTTAGTCCCGTTTCTTTTGTAAAACATTATCAGAATTTAATTAAAACTTGCCAGCGAACAAGGATCTGCATGTGCTCTTCGCAGCAAAAACGAATTAACAAATTCTATAAAACAAATTTCTAAAAATACACCGCTCAGGCCGTAATTATCCATCACAAAGTTTACGTCGAACATAGGAGCGCATAGTTGAAGAGTTCCGATAAACTGAAAAAATAAATCAGAATGGACTTTGTCCCCTCTACGCAACACTGATTTTAATTAAATATTTTCTTGACCATAAAAAATCACAAAAAATCACCAAATTAATTCCCATACCTATAAATAGAATATTAATCAAACTATTTGGTCAAAAGTCCAAAGTCCACAAATTTATTTATTTACATATATTTAATCTAAAAATCTCTCCCTCTCAACTAGCCCTGTCTGCGCTTCTAAAATCGTCAAATGTTTGTTTAATAAAATACAAACATTAATCATTCCTTTATTTAAATAATCTATTAAAGTGTCTCTCCCTTTTAACGATTAATTTTTATTATTTTATTATTTTAGAGATCACATGTATTTTTATTTATTTTATTTATTATCTGATTATTAAATCTCCCTATATAAATAGCTTGAAATTTTAGCTTAGAAATCAGACCATGTTTTAATTAAATTCTGATTTTCTTTTGAACATTTTCAAGTTTTATTTTTGTTTAAATTTAATTCTGTTTAAATTGATTGTTTAAATTAAATTCTGATTTTGTTGTAGAGCTCCCTGCTTTATTAATTGTTTTAATTTAATTCTGTTTTAATTAATTGTTTAATTAATTGTTTTAATTTAATTCTTTTTAATTAATTGTTTTATAAATTGTTTTAATTTAATTCTGTTTTAATTAATTGTTTAATTAATTGTTTTAATTAAATTCTGATTTTATTTTGAACATTTTAAAGTTTTATTTTATTTTTGTTCTGAACATTTTTTGATGTTTTATTTTGTTTTAATTTTACTATTCTGATTTTGTTCTAAACATTTAATTCTCATTCCCTTAAATTTCAACATTTTTAATGAACCATTCAAAACACCCAAAACATTTAAACATTTATTTAACGTTATCTATTTTTATAATATGGGAGGTGTGGGGAAATATTAAATAAAATATTTAGTAGGTCTTTGCATATATAAATCTGGTGATTTTTTCTTCTCATTTTATTTTTGCATAAGAATTACTTAAAAATTTTATTTTACCTTTTACAAAAAATTTTTTTAGAAAATTCAGAGAAACTCGTAAAATGTATAAAATTATTGCTGCAACTCGAAAAATAGCGTTGAATCGTCCCTTAGCTTTTTAAAAATTAATTGGCATTAAAAAAATTTTTTTTGGCATTTTGTTTATTTTTCTTTTTTTTCCAAAAATTTGTTTTTTTTCTTTTCTCGCGAGAATTTTTTTGTTTTTCTTTTAATTAATTAAAATTTATTTGCAAATTAAGCTTATTTTCTTCATTACTATTTTCTTCACTTATTATCTACATAATCAATCTTAATTAACTACCCAAAAATGCTAACAGCGGATAACAGAAGAGTTGGCAGATGGTACTTTGGTGGTCTTGCTGGATGTTGTGCTGCATGTAAATTTTATTATTTAAATTTTTCTAACGTTACTTTCTTTCCTAAAAATTCTTTTGGGACAAAATGTCATCAAAAAAATTTTCTTAAAATTTTCTTAAATTTCTTGGCCTGCCGATTTAAAATTTTTTTCTTTTCTAGGTTTCACGCACCCCTTAGATTTGCTCAAAGTACATTTACAAACACAACAAGAAGGCAAAGTTTCACTTCCACAGACTTGCAAAAAGATATACAAATCAGACGGATTGCTAGGGTAAGAAAAAGTTTTTTAACCTAAAAAATTCAGTTTTTCCATTTTTCTAAGTTTCTACAATGGTTTATCAGCTTCCTTATTGCGTCAATTAACCTACACAACAACTCGCTTTGCGGTATATGAAACAGTCAAAATGCAATATTCTGAAGGAAATTTGACATTTATTCAGAAAATGGCTTTGGCTGGGGTTGCAGGTTTTTAAAAAAATATTTCTAAAATTTAGAATGCTCCAGGAGGACTAGACCTCAAAAAACTTTCTAAAAATTCCTAAAAAATTTTTTAGAGATTTTTAAAAAATTTATTTTCAGGAGCTTTTGGTGGCGTTGCTGGTTCCCCAGCCGATTTGATTAACGTTAGGATGCAGAATGATATTAAGTTGCCTGCCGATCAGAGAAGGAACTATAAAAATGCGATTGATGGTTTAATTAGAATGAGCAAGGTTTTTAACGAATTTTTTTTAGAAATTTTCTGGGGATTCCGGGGGCTTCCCCTGCAAAAACCGTTCATTTTTGGATGACTAATAAATCGCTTGAGTATGCCTGAAATTTTTTAAATTAATTTCTTTGATTTTTATTCACCTTATTTAATTCTTTTCCTCCTCAAAAATTTTAAAAATTAAAATTTTTTTAAGGAAGAAGGTGTCGCTAAACTATTCAATGGGTGTACAATGGCAACAGGAAGAGCTATTTTAATGACTATTGGGCAGTTATCTTTTTATGATCAGATTAAACAGGTTTCTTTGCTCTTCTAAATTTTTAATAAACTTCATTCCCAAAATTTCGAAACGCCCATTTTCAAAATGTCCAACTTTTAAAACACCCAAAAAAAAATTTTTAATCTAAAAAACTTCTTCCTTTTTCAGATGCTAATAAAAGCAAACCTAGCAAAAGACAATATCTACACACATTTATTTTCTTCATTCCTAGCAGCTTCGGGTGCAACAGTTCTCACCCAACCAATGGATGTTTGTTTTTTAATTAAATTATTTTTATTTAAAAAATCAACTTTAAGGTACTAAAAACGCGTTTAATGAATGCACCACCAGGCCAATTTAAAGGTTTATTGGATTGCTTTTTGTTTACGGCAAAATTGGGACCAGTTGGATTTTTCAAAGGTTTCTTCCCTGCGTGGGTTAGACTTGCTCCACACACAATTTTGGTTTGAATTTTAATTTTTCTTTCTTTTTTAATTGGACAACCCTCTCTATAAGAAACTCAAAAAATCACATTTGAGTTTATATGATCTTTTGCTTTCAAGAAAAAAAATTTTTGAATGAAGGGGACCTTGTAGAGCTCCATGGATGTTTCTCAGCTTATTAGCTTTTTGGGCGCTTTTACCTTTCTTAAATGTTTATCTTATTTTTAATGATGTTGTCAACCCTCCTTCAAAAATATCTTTATGTTTATTTTGGTTTCTTATATAGAGTTTTTGATTTTATAAACCCCTTTAAAAATTCATTTCTTAAATTTTTTTTAATTTTTCAGCTTTTTGTCTTCTTCGAACAATTTAGAATGCGTTTGGGATACATTCCAGAAGAGAAGCTTAAATCCATAGAAAAAATAAATTCAACTCAAACAAGTTCAAATAACAAACAAAATGAAGGGACAAATAAACAAAACAAGGGCTAAACAAAACAAGGGCTAAACAAAACAAAAGTAAATTTTTCACTAAAAAACAAATGTTCTGTGCCATAAAAGAAGACTATAGATGAAAAAAGGTAGGTTATATTTTTTACTTAAATTAGCAAAAATTTTATTCTAACCAAATTATCATTAAAAAATATTTATTTATTGGTATATTAGAGTCTCCCTTATAATCGCTCTTACTTATTCCAGCTCTCACTTATCCCGCAAACTCTTCACTTATTCCGACTTTCAGTCAGATTTTGATCCCGAATTTTATATTCAATTTCGGGTTCTCCCACTTGTACCAGGGTTAAATTATACTTTTGAGACTCTACTGTACTTTCACTAAAAAAATATTTAATCTTTTACACTTGTGATCCTGCTCATTTATTTTTATTTATTAGACCTCACAAATAGATATATTATATATATTTTATTTTAAAAATATATATTTATTGTTAAAAGGCATTTAAAAATTATATAAAAATTTTTAGAAATTTTTAAAATTGATTTTTGGAGAATTTTGGGCTGGTGTTAAAGTGTAGTTGGGAAATGCTTCTATTTTAATTAAATTTTAATAAATTAGGTCTAAGGTTCGAATCCTGTTGGTGGCCAATAATTTTTATTTTTACTAAAATTAAGTTTTTTGGTAAAAAAATGAAAACAAAAAATAAAAAAAAATTATTTTCTGAAGTTTTAGCCAATATAATTTTTAAAAACGGGTTTTTAAAAATTAATTTTTCACCTACCTCATAGGCTATATGAGCAATTAATTGGGTTGAATTTTGATGATCCTTATTCCGTTCATTTTCAAACAATTTTTTAATTATTAAACGAAGAAATTCACAAAATATAAAAATAAAAATATAAAAAAATAATGAAGCTATCCATAATCTCATTTTTTAATTTTAATTGTTTATTTTTGGGGAAATTTATTTTTATTTATTTAGTCTAGCCTAGATAAATTGAGAGGCTCTAATTCATTTACTTTAAGTACAACCCAAAGTTAATCGATTCTAATGAACACAATCAGCTGTGCTCTATCATTCTTTAACCAATTTTTATTTTTTCTAATTTTTCTAGTTTTTTTATTTTTATTTTATTTTTATTTTATTTTTTTCTTATTTTTTCTTTAAATTGTGTCATATCTCATTTGAGTCAACTTTTGATAACCGACTTTTTACCAGTAATCTGATTCTTTCAAATGTATGTTTCTTAAGTTTGGCTTGAATTTCACTTATCTCTGATCCCTAATCCAGATTCGATTCAAATTTTTCGATAGCCAAAAGAATGAAATTTATGCCAAAGAAAAATTCCAAAAATTCCTCCATTATTTTGTAATACTATAGCTTAAAGTGACTGAATGATTTCCAGGTTTATATCCATGTGTTATTATTATAACTTCGTGTCCTTGTACTTCTGTATATATTGTTTCTTTAGGTAGATCACAACAGAAACGGGGGCCTGAAAAGTGCGACATTTTGAAATTTGGGTGTTTTGAATTTAAATAAATTCTTTAATAATAACCGGAATTAGCCATATTTCCATATTTAATTTCCACAAAACTATAGCAAGATTGTTCACATTTAAATCCTTCCATATTTTTTAATGTAACCCCAATCATCAATGATCAGCTGGTGCTTGAATTCTCCAGTAACAAGTAAATTTACTTGCATTATACCAACGAATTTCTTCCATATTCTGGGTTGTCTGGGGTTAATAAAATATTTGATTCTCCTGGACATTCTTCATATAATGGATCTTTCCCTAAAAATTTAAAAAATTTGTCTGAATTTTTATTTAATTTGGGTCAAGACTCATTTCGGTCATTTTTCAAAATTTCTCTTTCTAGGGTTTCCAAGGCTGCTGATCATAAATATGACATCTATTCCTAACAATTTATTATCTTTAACCCGGTTTCGAAAAATATTCTTTTAAGTTTTACCATCTCCCTGCATCTGACCCTTTTCTACTTGATCACAATATGGAGGAGCATAACCCTTAAATTTATTTTTAAAATATTTTTTGAAATCTATTTTATCTTTACATCAGGGCATAAACATTCTGAACATTTATTTGGGTTAGGGTAACCCTTATTTCTACAGTCGGGAGTGATCCATGTTGCATCATCACACATATCTAGAAATTCTTGGGATTTTTCTAAAATTATTAATAAATTATCTACGTTCACAATAACGATGATTTAATGCTTTTGTGTCAAGAAATGAAAGTCTAAGCCTGTAGCCGATAGTGTGCTGATAATTTTTGTCAAGTGTCTCGATGGTGGGCCTGTGGGGGATTTAATATTTTTTTGGTTTTTGGCATTTTGAACGATTTTTTGGATTTTTTTAAGAAATTATTTTTTTTACTTTTTATTTTTCGAGAAAGCCATATTATTATAATGCATTGTCGACCCTAAAATTTAAAGAAAATACTTTTTGTTTTTAGAAAATGCTCCATTAGTATAATGCATACACGAACCAAAATCATAGGGATTACCTTTAATTAAAAATTTTTTTAATTTTATTAAATATCCAACCAGTAGGTGAGCCATCAATAATAGCAAAAGCATCAGAAATATTCTAGAGGGAAAAGGGGATATTTTTTCAATTTTTTGAATTTTAATTTACTTCAATCATATTCCCTTCGTTAATTTTAATAAAAGTATCTCTGTCTTGTCTACTCTGTTCATGATTAGAACCTAATGCATGGAGTGTTTCGTGAACTGCATTTACCTTAAATATTATTCTTTTATTTTTCTAATATTTTTAATTTCAATGTTCTAATTGCCTAAAATTGCAGAATCGAATTTTGGGATCAAATGTCACCTTTAAAATTAATTTTCTTATTTCCTTTTTTTATTTTTTATATTTTTATCTTCGTTTTTCATCATCAAATAGGCTTCTGAAACATAGCTTAAGGACGTTTCTTTTCATCATTTACATATTTATCAACTTAATAGGATCAATTGTCACCTTACCGTCCAACAGCCGGGTCCAAGAGATAACCACTGCTTTCCTCCGTTTCTCCCCACAAGTGAATGGCATCCATATCCCCAATAATAATGTATATGGTCCCCTTCACTAGAATTTGCAAATCTTATACAGGTATTTTCTTCTATATTTTTGTGGGCATCCAAAATGTTTTTGAGCCAAACAACTTTTAAAAATTATTATTTGGAAAATTAAAAAATAAACTAACAAGAAGGAGGCTCTACTATTTTTTCCCAATCCAATGTATAATTAATTAATGGCCCTAAACGAACACCCGGTGTTGTTGAAGGTTGTGCTGGCCAAAGATATTTTTCATCGGTTACCCAGTTGGTGAACAAAGCTGGGAAAAATAGATTAATTATTTTATACATATTTTGTGGCATTTTGAATTTTGGGCATTTTTAAATTTGGACATTTTGAATTTTTACCATTTTTTCTAGCTGCTGGATCTGAGAAAAATTTACTTCTCTTTAATTGATAATATTCTTCAGGGCGTAGATCTATATCCCCATCAAAAAGTTTATCAACAATACCGGCCCTAGCATTAATTGTATATTCATCCTCATACTGTCCTGACTATATTAATTTAATTTAGGTAATTTAAAATTCAATTATTTATTTATTAAAATAATTTAGAAATAAACTTACAATAATATTTATTTTAAAATTAAAAATTAAAAAAAAATAATAAAAATATTAAAAAACATTTTTATAAATTAAAATTATAATAATCGCAACAAAATAAACAAGAATATTTTATTAAAATTTGTTCTGATGCCAATTTTTCTTCTCTGTGAATATAAGGAGATTAAAAAATTAACTAAAGCGTATATTTTTCTGTCGGCATTTATTTTATTTTTTCTTGAAAAATCGGCGAATGCTCTAATTTTTTGATTAATGTGATATAAATGTAGCAAAAATCCGGCTTTAATTATTTTTAAGTAAAAACCTTTTAATGTTATCATTAAATTAAATTTAAAAATTCTTTTTAAATCTAAAAATTCTTTAAAAAAATTAAAAATTCTTTTTTCACTAAAACTTTTTTAAATCCCCTCAGGCATTTTGACCATATTTTAGCTTATAGTCAACCAAAATTTCTGAAATTTTTAGAGAGGTTAGATACCTTCTTTGAGAACATCTCAATAAAATTTTAGGGCTGTAGTGGCTAATTTGGCTATTTTATAAGGCATGAAGTTAACGCTACCTTTAGGTTTCAACAAATTCTTTTAAATAATTTAACATTTAATTAATTAATATTGACAAATAAAATTTTAAAATTAATAAAATTAATTAACACATTTACTAATTATTTGAATAATTTTATAATATTTCTGTTCAGCCAAAATATCCGTAATAACTTCGGTAACCTCCACATGTATCACAGCCGCCAGCATAAAAACTGGGAGGAGCATAACCTCCAAAGTAACCACCACCACCACAAGCATCACAGCCTCCAAAATATCCAAAACCTCCGTAGCGTTTTGCTCGAGAGCTGAAAATTTTTTTTGAAATTTTTTTCGATTTTTCTACTTCAAGATTTATGAAAGATTAAAATTACAGTATAGATTCAGAAATATCGGCTGCCATTTGCACAGTAAAACAAAGTACAGCCAACATGATAAAAGTTAAATATAAAGAATTCTTCATTTATAAATTTTAAAATTAATTTTTTAATAATTAAAAGCCTTAAATTAAAAGAAAAATTAATATAAATAAAAGCTTCAGAAAATTTTTTAAAATTTTTGTGACAAAATGTCCAATTTTCCTCAGTGTGACGAAATGTGGATTATATTCTTTAGCTTATTTTATAAATTAAAATTTAAAAATTAATTTAAAATGAATTTAAAATGAATTTAAAAGACTAATTAGGCTCTTTTTATACGCCCAAATTTTTTAAACATCTTGTCAAGTCTATAAATAAAGAAAAAAAATTGATGAAGGAATGGAGACATTCTCAATGTTCTTTTTTGCAAAAAGTGTTGCTTTTTCAAATTTTTGATTTATGTGGCCTTGAATTTGTTTAATTTTCTTTTTTTATTTATAAAAAATATAAAAAATTGAATAATTCGTTATTTTTACAAGGCAAATTAAAATGTTTAAGTGGGATGAAATGTCGCTTAAATTGAGAAGTCAAATTTCTTTTTTAAATTTTTTTTATAAATTGAGATTACCATCTTAAATTAATGTTTATGCAAAAAAATCTATCAAAAAAAATTTTTTTTTATTTTTAAAATTTTTTATACAAAAAATTTGATCTTTAATTGTTGCAGAAAACAATGGCGGACATTTTGTAAATAAATGCCATTATGAACATTTTGCTTGTTGACATTTTGTAATTTACACTTAAAAATTAGCGTTACTTTTCAAAATGCAGAAAAATAGTACGTTAAATGAGGAGAGACATTACTATTGTTAGAGATACTAATTTTTCGTTTTCCTGTTTTGTTTTTTTGCTTCATTGTTTTTAAATCAAATTTTTTTTTTCAGTACTAATTAGTTATTTTTTACATTTCTACAACTTCTATTTCTAATCTACAGCTTCTATTAACTTCAATTAATCAAAAAATACAAGGACCACTACTTGATCAACTGGGAACAAGAATTGGACGTTAAGCTGAAGAATCGCAAAGATTTTTGGGAACATCTTGAAGAGCTTCGTCTTTTGTTCATCCTCGCCCTATTGACTCTTGAATGAAATGGTTTCTTGGAACAAATAGATGACTAAATTCTGCTGAAGGCAATCTTGAACTTGAGGATGACTACCAAACATAGGAGTTGGTGACAGGTTTTCATGGTTCTGAGAAGTTTACTCCTCAGAACCCTTAAATTAAAAATATAAAAATGATAATTATAGATGTTCCTTAGGCACTTTGTCTAAACTTTTGAAGAAATTCGTCTTTTGATCATCCTCGGCCTAGTGACTTGATGGAAATGATTTCTTTTTGGAACGAGATGACTAAATTTACTGAGGGCAATGTTGAATTTCTAAAATGTTCAAACTGGTGCGATGTAAAGGTCAAAATGGGGTGAGGCAGGTTAAATTTTTTTAATTTTCATAATTTAAAAATTAAAAAAATTTTTGACAAAGCAATTTTCTCTCGGTCCTCTCCATTTAATTTTATGGTCACCGCTTTATTGTTAATCCACTTGACCACTCATTTCTTGTTTATATTTTTCATTTTATATTTTCTTTCTCTGCCTGCCACGCGAAAAGTTAAAACGGCTAATTCCAATCTTTTCTTTTTATTTATTTTTTTGATTTTAATTAATGAAGACAAGATTAACCGAAAGGGGAAACATGCTTGGAGTAAAATTTTCTTTCTTCGGGTCATTTCTTGATTTTTTTCAATATCTACACATTAGCGAAAATGAATAGGATTAATATAAATTTTACTTTTGGAGGGTGCACAATTTTTTTCTATTAAACGCCAAAATCTTGGAGTCGTTATTATTCTCTCCACTTTCCATCAATGCCTCCCTTTTTAGGTTTTTTTCTTGATTTATTAAAAATTTTTTTTAATTTTTTCGAATTTTTTTAAAAATCTTTTTATCCATTTAATCGTTCGTTCCCTTTTACATTTTTTCTAGTAGTTTTCTTATCCATCAAAACCCAATCATTCGCTCTGTCCAGCAATTCCTCTTTTCTTCCTCCTCTTCTCTTCTCCCTTATTTTTCTTTTTTTAATATTAAAAATCCTTGAGCGCGTAATTTATTGTTTCGTTTAAAAAGAAAAATTTAAAAGAAAAGGAAGCGCGAGAAGCAAAAAATAAATTGGGTGGACAATAAGGGTAAAAATACAAAGAAAAAAATGTCATGATTAATTTTCCCCTAAATACGCGCTTTTTTAATTTCTGCCGCTTTAACATTAACAAAGAGAATATTGTGTTCTTTTTAAAAACTCTATTTAGGTTAAAATCAATATATAAATATTTAACTGTTAACAAATATTTTATTTTTTAAATTTATTTTTGAAATTTTAAAATTTTTCTACGAAATACAAAATTTTCAACTTCTTAACATTTTGCAACTTTTTCTATTTTTTCTTCCAGCCTTAAATTAAAAATTTGTTTCCCCAACATTTATTTTAATGTTTTTAAAATTAAATGTTTAGATTTGTTTTAATTTATTTTTCTTTTACCTATGTTTTTCTATGTTTTTCTCAATTGTTTTTCTTTTCTATTCCTTTAATGCTTGTTTTAATTTTTTTTAATTAATTATAATTTTTCTCTTAATTTTTAAACAATATTTATTATTTTTATTTTACCTGTGTTTTTTTCTTTTTTCCTTTTTTCCTTTTTCTATTTTTTCATTGTAATTTAATATAGGCATTTATTTTATTTTTTATTTTATTTGCCAAAACACCCAATTATTTATTTATCATGCAAAATCTAATAAACAGCCGCCCCCTTCTCTTTTTCTTTTATTTTTCCTTCAACAAACATGCAAAAATGATTATTAGAAAGAAGAAAAATATTTTGCTAAAATAAAGCAAAAAAAACTTGTCCAACAAATGCCGCGGGGCTCTTTTCGCGCTTCTACGGCGTTTTTCGCGCGCGTTTACTTTATTAACATTAAAAATATTATTTTTACTATTATATAGCTAATTTTTTTTATTTTTGCGAATAAGAAAAAAATTAATCAACGGCAACGCTTCAAACCTCTCCCCAACGCCAAATTTGTTTTATTACCCGCGAACAGTGTTGAAAGAAAAATATTTTATTTCTTTTTAAATACTTTTCCTTTTTTTATTAAATTAATAGTTAATTTTTTTGTCATTTTTGGTGAGTACTTTGACCTTTTATAATTTTATTTTTAATTAATTTAATGCTTGGGGAATTAACTGTACGCGTTTCTTGGTCACTCTCCGTGTTCCTGACTATTATCTGATCTTTAATAAATTTTTAATTTGATTATTAGAAGCAGAAGTTTGTTTTTTATAATTTTAACAAATGTTTTCAGGGATTTTTTTCTTTAAATTTTTGTAAAAAAATCTGACCACTTCTGCTTCTATTTTCTTCTCACCTTTCTGCTCTCCCTCTCCGCTGTCATTTCATATTTTCTTTTTAATTATATTAAATTTTAATTTCTGTCATCACTTTCTTAGTTAATTAATCTTCCAAAAGAATGCCAAAAAATTCATTTAATTTTTATATATTTTTGGCCCATCTGGCAGGGAGAGGAAGCTCGTTTGAAAGAAAACCCTCCATTTCTTTTTAAAGAAAAATCCATTTTTATTTTTACTTTTTGGTGTATTGGAATGTAGCTTATTTATTTTTATTGATTTTACTGCTAAAAAGCTTTAAACAAAGCCTAAAAATAATAAGTTTTGGTCATTTGAATAGGAGGACCTTTAAAAACAATTTTTTCAAATTTTTAATTTTTTTAAACTTTTTAAATACGAATAGATCATTGTTTTTTTCCTTTTACTAATCTTTTTTTTTATTTTACTAATCTACTTTTTTGACTTGTTTTTTTTGAAAAGAAATATTTGAAACGGCTCATCAGTTTCTAAACCAAAAAAAAATAATAGCAATTTCATTCTATTTTTTTTTCTTTTTTACAAATCAAAAAAGTTAATTTTACATTAATTCTTCCATCAAAAATTTTTAAAAATTTACTATTTTTTTCAAATTTTTTGTGATTGTGAGGGATTTACTTCCTTTCTCTCTTGACATTTTAAGTGTTATTTTTAAAAAAAAAATTTATATTTAAACTTAAATTAATGCTAATTTATTAACTCAAGTATTTTTCTTATTTTTCCCCTTTTTCTCTTATGTTTTCACCTTTTTTTAAGAATTTTTTTCTAATTTTCCAATCATTAATCTTTGCAGAACATTGACAGAACTTTTTCTTCTAAATTATTTTCCATTTTATTGTAAAAAAAATATTTTAATACGAAAAGAGGCGTTTTAGAAGCAAAAAAGAAGTATGTGGGGATTTGTAAAAGAGGGAGAGAGAAACAATTGCTGTAAAAGTATTTTATTTTTTAGTGAACAAATGTTTTTAAAAACTAACCATAACAAACTTTAACCAATATTGTTATTTTGCTTTTTTGCCTTGCAAAAATAAGTCAATTGGCAACATTAAATAAGGGAGAAAATAGGAGTGGATTTGTAAAAAAATCTAAACTTTTTTTACCAAGTGTGTTTTGTTTTGACAAACGGAAAGGTTCGAAGGTTCTTAGACCCCTTTTATTACTCCCGAAGGGATTTGAGGGGAGGATATGTTAAAAGAGGGAATTTTCGCTTTCTTGTCTAAAAAAAGATTTTTTTTTTATTTTTTCCAATTAATTTATAATATTTTTTCTTTATTTTCAGCCATTTAAAATTCTTCAAACTATTCTGCAACGAATAGAGTTTTCTTCAAAATAATTTAAATTATGGACTGATTTTTCAACTTTAAAATTTGGAGAGAGATTATTGTATATTTAACTACCGATTAAAATTCTTCTACTAATGAATTTATGTTTTTTATTACGTTTAAAATTTCTTCTATTGATTATACCAACATTCTTCATTTCAATCACTTTTGCTATAAATGTAAATATTGAAAGAATTAAAACAACAGAAAGTGCAGCAGCATTTGATCAAATAGATGAAAGTTCAGAAGAAGGTAAAACAACAGTAACTACAAAAAATAGTTTTTTAAAAGAGGAGGTTAGTGATTTAAATAAGAGACGGTTAGGGAAAAATGAAATTTTTTGGGGAATTTTTTAATTTTTTTAAATTTTTAAACTTGACAATGAGTTCAATAACGCTTGATTTTTCTTTTATTTTTAACGGAGTTAAGTTAATTTTTTAAATTTCTCTACTAAAGTATGGTAGTCGTCTAGTGACTTTCTGTTTCGATTTTCATCTTTCTGATTTTTTCTTTTTGTTTAAAATTAATTTAAATTTTTAATTGTTTTCAGCCTCAACAAGCAAGTTGTGATGTTTTTGATTCTTTCAAAGTTTTACCATCAGAGCCTGGACATTTCCAAATTGGTGGTGCCTTTCCTTTACACACAGAAGATTGTCTAACATTAGAACCTTCATCTGTACAAGATGTTGTTGCAATACAATGGGCAATGGGTGAGGGAAATTTTTTGGGAATTTTTTCATTTTTAATTTTTAGCCTATTGGAATGAACAAAACAATAAAATTAGAAATATAACTAAAAGACCTCGAATAGGTTTATTTGCTGGAGACAGTTGTTCTAGACCTAAAGAAGCTATTTCTCAATCTTTGCGGTTTCTGGATGCTGTTGGCTTTCATGATCCCACTGAATGTTTACTTAACAATAAAGAAGCGTTGAGGAAGAGGAATGAAGCTCCAAGACTTATTGGTAAAGAATTTGGGTGTTTTTTGAGAGATTTTTCTTTTTGGCATTATGCCAATTTTTGAAATTTTTTAATTTAATTTATTTTTTCAGCTGTCCTTTCATCAAAAGACTCAGATTCAGCCAATCTTGTTGCACAAGCGCTTAAACCTTACAATTTACCAATTGCAGCATTCAGCTCTTCATCAGCGCAAGCATTATTAGATCAAGGAGTAACTGGATTTATTAGCACAGCACCTTTTTTGTTTGATTATGCACAAACTTTGGCTGAATTGCTTAAATTGATTGGAAATTCTGATTTGGTAAATTTTTGATTTTAAACATTTTTTAATCTTGGCAAAATGTATTTTTGACATTTTGAATATTTGACATTTTGAACAAAAAATTTGAAATTAAAAAATTTTTTCAGGTTTCTATTGTAGACAACAGTGAAGAATCTTTACTTACTGATAAATTTGTGGAAATAATTCGTCAATTAAATATATCAATTGCTGAAATAATTAGTTTTGATCACCCAAATATTATACGTACATTAAATCAAAGTGATGCACAAATTATTGTAAGAAGGTTTTTTGAGTTTATTTTTCTGTTTTGTAGTTTTTCGGCTTAGAAAAAATTTAAAATTAAGAAAATCACTAAAAATCAAATTTAGTATTAATGGGATCAAATGTCGCTTTTTTCATTTTTTAATTTTTTAAAGGTCTCTTTTGTCAACAAGAACATTTTGGCAAATATTTTCCATTCAAATAAAGAATTTATTTTGATCCCAAAGCTTTGGGTTAGTGTGGATTGGCCATTTAATCTAGAAGATGAAGCTGATTTTATTAATCAACAAAGTGTTGATTTTATCTCTGATAATAAATCAAAGCTACAGGTTTTCTTTTTAATATTTATCATTATTTTTTAAATTTTAAAATGTTTTTCACTTTTTTGGATTTTTTTGACTTCATATTTAATAAATAATTTCAATTTCCCTCTCTTTCAGTTTGTCTCAATTCGTCGTCAACAACGCTATTTGGCTGATTTTAATGCATATTTTCTTCGTGTATTAGTTGCAAATCATGAACATTATTCTTTACTTAATGCCTATGTCAGAACTGTTTACAATTGTAGCAAAACTTTGAAGAAGGGTGGAAATAAAAAAGTTCAATGTGAAAATGACCAACTTAACCCTGCAAGATTGGTTGAATTACATAGGTATTTTTAAAAGGGAGTCGAGGTTTTATTTAAGAAATAAGTTTTTCTGATTTTTCTATGAGATTCTGATCTTATTATTATAGTAATTATTAAAATTTCAGGCAATCTACTTCTCTGGAGTCTGTCATTCCCTTAGTTTTTGCATTAGCCAGAACAGCGCAACGAATCGATGCCGATTTTGAGTTAAGCAAAAAATGGTGATTTATTATTTATTTTAAGAGGAAATAGATTTTGGGATTTTTAACCTTTTTTAAAAATAAAAAAAACATTAAAAATTTATTTTTAAGCCAAACACCTTCTCCACCATGTTTTGACACTATCCGCAATGAATTACTTCAATTACTACCTTTAGACAATTTACAAATATCGCAACTTGGAATTCGATTGCCTCCTGGTTTTGGCGAACAATTAATTGGAATTCGCTTCTTTAAACCTTTATTAATTGGCGATTTAATTCAAATGGAAGGAATTACTTTGGAAGCTGTTTTTCGTGACCATTCTACTTCTAAAAATATTTACAAGTTTGTATTTTTTGTATTTTTAAATATAATCAGTTAATAATTTTAATTTAAGGTTAATTGAATACAAAACAGGCGCAACTAAAACTGTACGCAAATTTCAACTGCCTTCACAACTTTCTAATATTCATTCATATTGTAGACATAATAGGTTATTTTGGATTTATTTAAAAAAATTTTTTTTAATTAAAGACCTTATTGTTTGGGAAAATGTGATTTAGCCAGTCAACGATCAGAAGAACAAACATTTCTTAGTTTATTACCACAAAATTCGCCTCTTTATATTGCTGCACTTTTTGACTTTCAACATGGGACGAATTGCAATATTTTACGAAGAGATAATGTTGGAGCTGTTTCACTTCCTTTGGCGTTTTTACATGCGGTAAGAGACATTTTAATTTAAAATTTTCAAAAAATATTTTTTTTTCTTAATTTTACAGATTTCTACATTTCAACAAGAATTTTCTCCAAAATCTGGTCTTTTTACTACAGATGATTCAATTCCAGGCATTGGAGCTCTTTTAATTGACACTTGTTCTAATAACAAAAATTTGATGGAATTTTTGATTGATTCTGAAAGAAATTGTTATAAATTTACTCAAATGGAAAGAAATTGGACAATTGCAAATGGGGCAACTATTGGTTAATTTTTTATTGGTAGCGGTAAAATTATTATTTTAAAAATATTTTAGGTTATTTATATGGCTCTGAAGAAGAATTAACCTCAACTCAAGAAGGAATTTTCGATGCAATTTTCTCCAACCCAACATCATCACCTCCATTATTATCACTTGGACAATCACAAAAAATTGATAACAACAAAAAACAAAAATTTAAATCAAATTTAATTTCACTTGAAGAAGATAATACAACAAATTCATTTTTCAATATTGGACCAAGCCATAAGGATACAGCAACTGCGTTGGCCAAGTTTTTGAATAGAATGCATTGGACTTATGTTAATGTTGTTGTTGACAAAAGTGTATGTTTTTATTAAAACATGCTTTAATAGATTTGAGAAAACAATTTGGGAAAAATAAATTTGGAAAAGAGGTTGTAGAAACAATCTTTTAAATTTCTAAACATTATAAAACACGTTGGGAAAAAGTTTTTAGTAAAACATGTTTTAATTGTAAAAACAAATTTAAACTTTATTCTTTTTTAGGATTCGACTTCTGTTTCTCTATACAATCAATTTATGCTTTACTCAACTGGAATATGCACTTCAGATGTAATTGACCACCAAACAAGTTCAGACGAACATTCAAACATTAAAGAATCTGCTCAACCATTAACCAAAAAGAAAAGACACGATTCTACAACAAAAAGAAAACAATCTCAACATTTGGAAACTTTGGCTGTTCCAAATGCTAATGTTACTCTTGTTTTTAGTGCAGCAAAACATGTTGAATTTTTTTTTGGAATTTTAAATAAAAATTATTTTTGTTTAAACTAAAGGCAGCAGAATTTATGAGCGCTCGTTTACGTGATGAATTTATGGCTTCTGGAACTAACTCAAAAAATGTTCATATAATGATTGGTGAAGCACACGATTTTTATTTGCGTGATCCAACAAATTTGGTACAATATGCGGGGACTGTTTCCTTCCAGGCAAAGGTTGAAAAATAAAGTTTTTTTTTTTAATTTTAAAATTGTTTTAAGGACCTAACAACGCCAGAATTCCATAGTTGGATTCGTTCTATCACTCCACTCACTTTACCTGAAGTTTGGTATTGGCGTCATGTTGAAGAAAATTGGCAATGCGCACTGTATAAATTAATTCATTTTTTTAATTAAAAATTTTTTTTAAAGTTCTCGAAGCAATACAGAACGATTTAATGGACGTTTGTGTACTGGAGAAGAGTTGTTGGACGTAAATGGAATGGGTCGTCTTACACGTGCTGGTTATTTGACTAGAGGAGTTCAGAAATTGCTTACTGCTGTTGATATAACTTATAAAAAGTGAAAGAAATTTTTTTTAAATATTTTTTTTAATAAAAATAATTTTTTAATTTAGATTATGCCCTAATGAAGCAAAACCTTTAATTTGTGATGAGTTCAATAAAAATGGACGTAAATTGATTAGAAACACTTTTGACCAACTTATGCAAAAAGAGCCTGTTGAATATGAAATTTATCAACTTGTTTCTACTGGGGATGAACGTAAATATTTTAAATAAATCAAACTATTTTTTTAATATTTTTAAAGGAAATTTTGGATATAAATTATTTGCTAATTATTCATCCTCATCTTCTCAAGAATCATCAACTTCTGGCCAATTTCATTTTATTTCTGAATATCGACCTTTTGCCGCAAATTCTGAAGAAAATAGTGATGGCGAAGAAGAATTACAATGGTTACCTCCTCCAATTGTTTCAAGATGTCGTGCTCCTTTTTGTAAATGTCCTTCTTTCAATAGGTTTAATTTAAAATAAAAAGTAATTTTTCAAAAATATTTTCTTTAAAGACAAACCTTTGACGATGATCCAGACGAAGTTTTGCATCACACTTACTCAAATCCTTATATTAGAAGAGAGCCAGCAAGGCCAATGTCAAGTGGAAATGATGAGGAAATATTGCTGGTTTATGATGGCTCTAATTTCCCAGTATTTTTTTAATTAAAAATTTTTTCAATTTTATAAATTTTATTAAAACAGGAAATTCAACAATTAAATGAATTTTCAATGTCCCAAGAATTAAACGACGCTCTAAGAATTGTACTTTTTGTTTTGAGCGCTCTACTTTGTGTTGTTGCAATTTCAACATTATTGCTAATTTTATTTAAAATGTATCAAAGAACTATAAAAGGACATCAATCACTTGGAATTTTATTGCTTGTTGGAATATGCTCGTTATATGCTACAGGATTTTTGTTTGTTAGCACTCCAACAAATTTGGTAAGTTTTACATATTTTAAAATAGAATTGTAAAAAAAAATTCGAAAAACATTTTTTTCACAAACAGATTTGTCATCTTCGAATTTCTTCACACTCTCTAGCCCATACCCTCTGTTTTGGTGTAATTGTTGTCAAAGCTATACAATTACGAAATGCAGAAACATTGGCAACTTCCTCTAAACAACATATTAGCTATTGGAATTATTGGCTTCTTTTAGCATTTATTTTTGCTGTTCAATTTGTTATTTGTATGAAATGGTTTTTAATTGAACCGTTGGAATATATAGTTGGATCAAAACAAAATTTTCAATTAAGGTTAATTAAAAAAAATATTTTTTAAATTTTTTATTAGCATTAATAACGATTTGGAAGCACAAAAACAAGAGAAACAACACAATTCGACTCCTCTTTTATTATGCTCTTATTCATCGCCAAACTTTTTACTTGCACAAATCTACACATTTTTCCTTCTACTACTAGCACTTTTGTTAAGTTCAAAAAATAGAAGCATTAAACGAAACTATGAAGAAGCAAAATGGTTGTTTATTACATCGCTAAGGTTTAATTTAAAGATTTTAAAAACCATGCAGATTTTAATAATAAATTGGAAATATAATAAATGGGGAAAAACATGCTGGAATTAAAAATTGTAAAACTTGTTCGAATAATAAAAATATTTTTCTTTAAGTTGCACAATAATTCTTTGCTTGTGGGCAGTCAGCCATGTCTTGATCAGCCCTATTTATTTGGATTTTACAACCGTTATTGAATTACAACTAACTGCAACATTGTTACTAATATTTATTTTTGGTCCTAAACTTTATGTTCTTCTTTTTTATGAACCTGTTGTTGTTGAATGTTTTTACGGTGGGAGTGGTTCAAGTTTAAATACTAACAACAATAAAACAACAATTATTACCTCTACTTGTAGTGATCTTTTTGATAATGGTTTTTTATTCGATTTTTTAAAATTGCCCCAATTTTAATTTAATCTAGAATGGAATCAGCGCACATCTGTTGTTACTTCTGTTTCGCCAACACTTAGCACAACAACAAGCAATGCGGGAAGAAGTAATGACGATGATGGCGAAAGAGATACAACTGCGCGCAACAATGAAGAGATTTTACAAGATAATGAAAAGGTTTGTGTTTTTAAAAAACATAATTGGGAAATAACACGTTAAAAGTTGGGGAAATAATTTTTAAAAAAAAGATGCATTAAAACATGTTCATATTTTTAATGTTTTTAAAAAGGTAGCCTTCCAAACAATTTTGCGCAAAAAGAGCAACAACAATTCAAACAAAGTTGTCCAAAATAATAAAAACACTAATAAAATATTAGAAACATTTTCAAAAACACCAAAAATGCTCAATAAAAATACAACAACAACAGCAAAATAATTAATACCCAGTGAAAGAAATAGAAAAAATAATTAAAAGAAAAGCATAAATTTAATAAATTAACAAAAAAAAGAGCTGATATATTAAAAAAATATTTTTTAATTTAATTCCATTCATTTTTTCATCACACTTTTTTGCATAAAAATTTAAAATTTTATTGAAAAATGTATCTAAAAATATTTTTAAATTTATTTTGTTATTATCTTTATATTTTTATTTATTTTTAATTTTTTAATTACATGTACGTGTGGATCTTTAGATAAGAATTGCTTGTTACATTGGCTGATTTAGACCTCCGAAAAAAGAAAAATTTCGGGGGTTTTCGCCTGCAAGCTAAAAAATCGTATAAATAACATTTATCCCATTTTTGGCATAATGTTTGTTTACTTTTATTTCAGTACGGAACGTTTGAGTCTAGCTTTTTTAATTTCCATTGCTTAGACTCAAACTTTTATTTACTCAAAAATCGCTTTTTCTTTGGCATCTCACCTTTCATTCTTTACACTTTTACCTTACATACATATTTTCTTTTTAAGATGATTACTCCCCTTTAATTTAATCCACATTTCATATTTTTTATAGATTTTTAATTTGTTTGTTATAGGATTATTATGCAACAATCTCAAGAACCATGTAGTGTCTCAAACAATTTGACTCAACAACAAATTAAACCTTCATGGAGGCGCTTTACTAACCCGACTGATCCAGAATCAAAACTGCCAGTATTTCGAGTGTTTGGAGTTTGTGAGGAATTTCCGCAAGTGAGTTTAAATTTAGAATTTTAGTTTATATTAGTGGTTTGGGGGTTTATTGACTTTAAGAAGTCTGTTTTGTATATTTGTGTTTTTATTTCCTGCGTCTGTGATTTGTTTTTTAGCACCCGCACTAGGTTTTAAATAACATTGGTAGGTTGATTTTTTTGATTGTAAATAAGCATGATGATTTGGTGTATTGGTAACTTTTCGAGTTGTAGCAATGAATGTTCCTGGGTTCGAACCCCACCGGCGAACAATTGATTTTTGTTTTAAGAAACTTAACTTTAAATGAGATACAAAGGTTGTAAAGGTTTACCATCGGTTTATTTATTTTTTAGTTTGATTAAATAGACCTCTGAACCTTCGAGAACCGCACTCATATTTAATTATCAAAATGTTTTTTATTTTTTCAGTTTAACGTGACAACTTTACAAGATCCTCGTCGACCTCCTGATCCTCGAAAGATTGTTAAACTTGCGGCTTGTGACCTTCCTGTTCCTGAGTTTATGGTTTCTTTATTATTCTTAGGATTGGAGCAATTTTTAATTTATAGCTTGACGATGAGTATTGCGCTATTCCTCCTAGACGCGAAGTAGCGCTTGTTGGTCTCAATGACAATATTGACGAGAAATTTCTTTTGCAGCTTTGCAAGTATATATTTTTTCCACTGCCCTTTTCCTATTAAACTGAGTTTTTATTTTACCTTTTTATAGGAAGATAACTCATACATCAGCTACAAATCTCTTGACACCTTCAAACGATACAGAAGAAGCTTCTTCATTATCAACACCATTTGTTTCAACCTCTGGTATCACACCTCTACAAATCAAAATTTTGCGTCATCCTACAACCGGAAGACATTTGGGAATGGCATTAATTGACTTTTTTACTTGTAGAGATGGAAAGGTTTTTTTACTTTTTTAAATGTCTTTGCTTTCTTGTGGGAATTCATTTGTATCTAAATTTTAAAATCGTCGATACTGGACTTGACTATGGTATTGTGCCATCACTTTTTCTGGATTTAGCTTGAAGCCCAAAAAACCCCTGGGTTCGCGAAAATATCTAGGCCTGCATTTTGTTAAGGCAAATCACATCATAATCATTAAAAATTCAGAAATGATGGAAGGCTGATGGGTCCTAATGTCCACTTCCCTTTATAGCACTTATTTTTGTTTTTATTATATTTACTTAGAGTTTTTTTCTTTAGCTTTTCATTTTGCGTCATCATGGCCGTCCAATGATGGGAAGAGAGGTGCAATGTTTCTTTGACCCTTTTGGTTTTTTTTAATTTTTAAATAATTTTTACAATATTTTTTTAAGTTTACAAACTTGGAGAATTGTACAAATTACGAGTTGGTGAAGAATTGGAACTGCCTGAACGCTACAGATTTATTTTCAACGAAAGAACAATTCAACATATTCGTTCTCTTTTGACACTGAAATATAAAGATGAGGCTAAATCGGAAGCTGAGAGTGAAGCGAAAAAGGCGACAAACTTGGGTATTTATTTTTAGTTTTTTCATTTTTTGGGGAAAACCCTTCTATAAATTTTTTTCCATTTATTTTTCTCTTATTTAAGAAAATGGACTTTCATCAAAGGAGAAGACTTCATCAAATAAAAAATCTAATACAAAACAACGCGAGGTTTTTTTTAATTTTCAAATTTTATTTAAGAATATTTTTTAAAGCATCGTCGTAGCATTAAAGAAGATTTGAAGCAGACACCAATTATTTCTTCACAAGACCCTCCTCTTTTAACTGTTAAAAGTGAGGTTCCTGAAGCTTCAACTGCTGTTTTGACTACAACAAGTTTGTTTATTTATCTTTTTCTAATTTTATTTTTAGACAATGATGCCCAAAATCATTCTGTGGAACGTTTAGATTTTACTCCAATTAATCCAAGGTTTTTCTTTAAAATTATTTTAGTTTCTATAAGAATAAGGGTTTGGTTTGTATATCTGGGAGAAATCGAATTTTATAAATCAGAGGCCATGAAAATTTGAAAAAATCTTTAAAATAGAAAATTTTTTAAATCTTTTTTCCAATTCATTACTTTGCTTGATATACATAAGGGACTCATTTATGCAACTTTCTCTTTCCCAAACTAACTTTACTGTCTTTATTTTTTCTAATCTTTTTTAAGTGACAGCACATCTTTAAACACTACTATTAATTCTATAAATTCAACATTACCAACAACTACAACCCCAACAAAATCACTTGATTCTCTAAAACAATTACCTTCACAACTTTCTTCACCTTGTTCAACTAGTCTTTCATTTCTTCCACCAATTGCCTTGGTTACTCCAAAGAAGACAGCAGACAATAAAATTGTGATTTTAGAACATGAACCTCAACAACAAAATATTGTAAATAATTCTACTGGTGGAAATTTAAATTCTTCTGGAGGGGGTGACTCACTAAAACAAGAGGTTTTTTTATAATTTTTATTTTTTTGGATAAATATAATTCTTTTTTGATGTAATATTTGACAAGCCAAGTCCAAAAATTCATTTATTTTTCGAATTTTTTTTTAATTTTAAAAATTATTTTTTTAGACATCTCCAATTTCTACTTCTTCCCCTATACCTCCTCAACAACAATCACTTGAATCTAGATTGGCTGCTCTTTTAACTCGTCGCTCTACTACTAATTTATCTTCCACAAAACTTTCTACTAGTAATGAAGATATTGAAGCATCTGCTGCAATTGAAGCGGAAAAGGATAAGTCTCCATCTAAACCAATTGAATCAACAACAACTTTTAAGGTAAAAAATAGATAAATTTTCTTAACATGTTTTTATAGTCTCCTTCTTCTGACACTGCAAATGCTTCTTCATCTTCTACCTCTTCATCATCAACTACTCAATGTACAAGTCGTCCACAATCTCAAGATTCTAATAAACCAAATAATGATTTTAATAAGGTTATTTTTTAATTTTATTGAGAAAATTTAATTTTTAATTTTTTTAGATTATCACCGATCCTTCTTGTTCTAATTTTGGTAGTGAACCCTTTGATGAAGAATTTTGTCAAAATGGATTTGAAAAATGGAAAGATGCGAAATCTATATGGAATCGAGACGGGGAAAGGTGGAATCAAGATGGAGAACGATGGAAGGAACGCGAAAGGAATTTTAGTCGAGACAAGGTAAAAAAATTTTAAAATTTGTTTTGGGGACATCTTGTAGCTTTGAGGCTTTTTAAAAATCTTTTTGAGCTCGGACAAAGCCTTAGGATTTTTCAAGGTCTCAATGAGTTCATTTAGACATTTTTGGATGTTTTCCCGTTTCAATTATTTAAAAAAAACATTTGATCCATCTTTCTCTAATATTCTATCTGACTTATTTTTTTTATTTTTAAGGATCGAAATTATCGCCAACAACGTAGATCTCAACCAACAGCATACCAACAACGTCAACGTTATGGAAATTATCACAGCAATCATCATCACAATAACAACCATCAAAATCGTTATCAACAAAGAACATTTAATAATCGTTATGAAAATTCTGGAAGGTTCGATTATTCAAATCAATTTTATCAAAATGGCAATAATCATCGATTTTCTGGACCTAGAGGACCTCCTCAACCTTTATTTGTTCCAAGGTTCATTTTTTTTTCTTGGCATTTTGGCTTTTTATTTTTTAAAGAATTAATGGACGTTTTCCAATGACTCCAATACGTCCTCCACCAATAAATGAAACTGATTTGGCATTTGCTTCTTCCCAAGTTTATAAAAACGATCAAATGGCTTATCCTAGGAGGAGGACGATGGAAAGGGTATTTTTTGAAATTGTTGGAATTTTTTAAAATACTTCTTTAAGGATAAATTCTCAATAACATTACAATATACAATAAATGCGATGACTTCAATGCTTTCTCTTGCTGTTAAACAAGATATTGACCGACGAGTGGAAACTGAAGCATTAAAAATATTGGACAAAATTTATGAGGAGCGATTGGAGGTTTTTAGAAATTTTTTTTCTTTTAGTCTCTAGTAAATTCATTTAGTAATTTTGAGGCCTAGATTCATACCTATTTATTTATTCTTTTTATTTTTTAGGAAGCAAAGAAACGTCGACAACTTGCTGATGAAAATGAAAATAATCAAGATTCTCAAAATCCTTTAAATATTGACCAAGGTGATGGGCAAAAACGTTTGGCATTGCAAACAATTAGAAATGGAGGAAATTTGTTGGATCAGTTGTTTAATTTTAACAACGTGGGAGGAAATGGTGAAAAAGGTATATTTGGGATTTTTTTGCTTAAGAAATGTTTTAATAATTTTGATGTGAAAAATTTTAAAAACAGGTTATAATGGTTCAACACTTATTTTCAATTTGGACCAAAAAACGGGTTTATTTGGCATTTCTCATTCTGCACGAATTACTGCTTTGCCTCGTATTAGAAGGGTAATTCGAGAGAATTAAAAAAAATTTTTTTTAATTTTTAGAAACCCAAACCTCCAACTCCTGAACCAATTCCATTAAAATCAATAAATCGTAAAAGATCAACAACAATTCGTGATGATGAAAATGAAAAAGTTGGACCAAGACGAAAACATTTGCGTTTGAATGAAGAGGATAAAGTCAAAGCTAGAGCTAGAACGTAAATTTAATTTTTTTTTAAAATTGATTTTTAAAAATAATGGTGGAGTCTTTCCTATTCTGAGGGATGAGACTCTACTGTCCTTAAAATTATTTTTCGAAGCGATAATTTCGAAATGACAAAAATTTTTTATTTTTCGAAATACCTAAAAATCAAAACGTCTAAAATTTCTTTTTTAGCACCAGTATTTGTTCTGATTCAATCTCTTCTACACGTTCACCATCTATTGCTTCAGCTTCTTCTCGTTCTGTTTCTCCTTCAGCATCTTCAACAACAAGTGATTCATCTGATGAAGAAGATGAAGTTTCTCAACAAGCATCAACAATTGCATCAGACACAGATGAAGAAGAGGAAATTAAAGAAAATAAAAATGACAATATCTTGAAGAAGCAAAATTTAGCAGAAGTTGATGGCTGTGAGAAATTGCGTGTTTCTGAAGCAATGAATGAAGGGTGAGTTTATTTTAAATTTTTTGATTTTTTTTTCGGCTACTAGTTATACTATAAAAGCACGCCTTTTTATCGCTTACCTTTTATTTTTCTTAACGATAAGTTTATTTTCGTGGTAGGCGCTTCTTTGTGGCTTTCTAAGCTTTGCTGTAAGCTTTTAGCCATATAAGTATTTTAAAATAGTTTTTGATGCTTCAGATCCTCCCTCTTGATTTTTTGACTTTTTTATTTTTAGATTTTTTCTTAACTTTTAAGTCTTCTCAATTTTTTAGGTCTGAGAGATTAAAAACAACAAAATCAACAACATTATCTCTCGACTTAGACTTGGAAGTTCAACCATTATTAGAAGAAAAAGATCAACCTGAGACTATGAATAAAAACATCAATATTATTGGGACGGCTGAATGTGCAAGATTTATTTTATATGATCGTAATATGGTGGTATTAGAGAAGGACAAAAATATCAAAAGGTTTGTTTCAAAAATTTTAAAAATTTATTTTTTTAGTAAATCTATTCAATCGAGAAGATCTTCACCTCATCTTGTTTCTATTCCATCATCCATCAAAAAAGAAGTTCAAGATGTCTATGAATCTCCAATATCTGCTACTAAAAGTCCTGATAAAAAATCATCTTCACCAACAAAAAAGAAGAAAAAGTTTGTGAAAAATTTTGGATTTTTTTAAAATTAAACATTTCTTTCTTTAGACATTTTCATCTTTCTGGAGATTATGCAGAATGGCCAAGTACAATAGCTGTTAGCCGTTTACAAATGTCTTCTCCATTATCTACAAAAAATTGGCCTAAACGTTCATTTGAGGAGGAACAAGAAGCAATCTTTTGTTTTGAAAAGGTTTCTAAATTTAAAATAAAATTTTTGTTTTTTAATTTGCGTGTTCTCATATTTTATTCCTCTTTAAAATTAAGCTTTTATTCCTCTTTAGAATTAATTTTTATTAAAGAAAAATTTTATTTAAAGGAAGGCTTAGCTCTAGAAGAAGTAGCTTATTTAAGAATGGTTGTTGAATTGCTAGGAGATGATTTTATCCTTGAAAATAAAATTCCTGAAAATGTATTAAATAATGTTTTTCGTCATCAACATGGTCTTCCTTTACTTAAATGGGTTGAACCAGAAGATGCTGTTGAAATTGACCCTCCTATGGTTTTTTTTATAATTTTTGAAAAACTTTTTGATTTTTTTTAATTTTCAGCCCATTTATTGGCAAAGTTCTAAACCTCCAAGTAATAAAATTTATTTTTACAACGATATTGAATTGGATGGTATTATTCCAAATCCAAGTGGTTGTGCGCGTACTGAAGGAAATTATGTGCGTAAGAAGGATAGACAGAAAATGGTTATTTTTTTTTTGTATTTAATTAATTTTAAATTAATTTTTAAGGAGCAAATTAAAACCGGTGCTCCAAGACATACTTTAATGCGTAGAGCAACATCTTCATCTACCCCTCAAACAAATGAACCACATCTTTTGAAGACTACAATAAGCACTCAAGTAAATTTTTTATTTGATTAAAAATAATTTTTTTTTATTTTCAAGGATGAAATTATTGCACGTCATATGAGTCAAGCATTGAAAAGTGAAAGAGCAATAAGTGAGTTTTTTTTGAAATTTTTTTTTCCGAAAATTTTCATAAATTTAAATATTTTTCAGTTCGTTCAATAGGCAATTCATTATTCTCGTCATCCTTTTCTTCAAATAACTCTAATAATAATTCCAACAAAAATAACAACAACTCACAACAAGATAATACTAATTTGGTTGATGAAGCTACTACTAGTTCTTCTAATTTAACAACAGCAATAAATTTTGCAAGTTCTTTACGTGGAAATCAATTAAAGGTGAATTTATATTTTTTCAATATTTTTTGTTTTTCGTTTATTGTTTGATTTTTTGTTTCTTTTGTTTGCTTTTTAATTTTAAAGGATTATGAAATTTTTTTTTGGGTTTATAAATTTTAAAAAAGTGAGTAATATTTTTATATGATCCATAACTTAAAAATCCTTTAAAAAATGTTTTTTGTTTATTCTTTTATTAGTGCCCGGATATGACATTTTTTATTTTTTTTTGACGTGAAAATTTTCTCAATATCCGGGCCCTCACACATTCAGGGTTGCCTTGAGAGTTTTTTTTTCTACAAAAAATGTGTCTTTTGGAGTGTCGAGTTGATTTGAATATTTTTAAAGAGTTTTCTGTGTTCATTGGCAACCCTGTTATTATTCGTTTAATTTTTGTCATTTTATTTTTTTAATTTACCAAAAAAAAATTAGGATATTACCCGAGGAACTCCACAAAATCCGCAGTCCAATAACCAAGACGTCCAAAAAGAAGAAGATAAACAATCTTCTTCATCTTTAATTACCAAAACAAATAAAAAGACTAATTTATCGGGAGGAGGAAGTTCTAATAAAAATTTAAATAATCTTATCAATTTAAATATTGATAATGATTTGGTTGGATATCCTGTAAATACCAAAAAGCGTTATTTATTAACATGTTCTTCAAATAATAATGGTGGTGGCACTTCTTCAAATGATATTATTTTAAATAATAATGATGGTGGTGGTGGGGTATTTAATAATTCAAAGGAGTCAAGATCTTGTGTTGGATCAAAGGTTTTTTGTTTTTTTTTTATTTTTTTTTGGAAAGGAGGAGAAGGAAGAGAGCGTTTTTTTTTATTTTTTTCGATTTTTTTTCTAAATTTATTTTTTAATTAATTTTTAAAAATAATTTTCTTTTTTTTTCAGTATCGCAGCAAAATGATAAAATTTGCACGTTCTCGAATTCATGGATGGGGACTCTTCTCTTTGGTAATTAGTAAAAAAAATTTAAATTTTTGACCATTTTTAAATTTTTTTTTAAATTTAATTTTTAGGAACCTATAGCTCCAGATGAAATGATTGTTGAATATATTGGTGAAAAAATACGCCCAGAAGTTGCAAATACTCGTGAATTGGCTTATGAAAGACAAGGAATTGGTTCTTCATATTTATTTAGAATAGATGAAAATGTTGTGAGTTTTTCTGAAAGTTTTTATAAATTTTCATAAAATTTTTTAAAGGTAATTGATGCTACCAAGAAGGGCAATTTTGCACGTTTTATCAACCATTCTTGCCAGCCAAATTGTTATGCAAAAGTGTTGACTGTTCAAGGTGAAAAGAGGATTGTAATTTACAGCAAGCGATTTATTCAAAAGGGAGAAGAGATAACGGTGAGAAAAATTTTTAAAAATATTTTTTTAATGCCTTATTTTTCCTTAAAATTTTTTTGAGTTTTTTGTCACTCATAGAAAATTTTCCATTTCTTCATTAAAAAATTAATTTTTAAATTTTTCAGTATGACTACAAGTTTCCTCTCGAAGATGAAAAAATTCCTTGCCTTTGTGGTGCTTCTCAATGTCGCGGATACCTCAACTGATATATTTATATATATAACTATTATTGTATGTGCTCTTTTTTGTATTTTCTCATTGACTCACGTTAGTTTATTTTTTTCATTAAAAAAATTGTCAACGATTTTCTCTTTAAGTTCTCGGTGCCTATTAATAATTATTGGGGAATATTAGTAAAAAAATATAATTTTTTTGTTTATAAGATTGTAGAAAATAAAATTTTTAAAAAATACTGCCAATCTCTTCTTCCACTTTCTTTCCTTTTCACTCAAAAAATAATAATTGTATTTTAATTTTTGTTTTTATACAAAAATTCTATTTTTTTGTTTGTTTTTCTAATTATATTCTGATTTCGTTTTATTATTATTATTTTAAAAAGTCAAAAATCGACAAAAAATATATATTTCTTTCGATGAATTTTTTTAAATTAATTTAATTTGTTATTGATTTAATTCAATATATTTTTTAATATTTTTTTATTTTGTTTTTTAGATTTTTAAAATTTGATTTTTAGAGACAACTTTAATTATTATTTTCTATTTTTTATTAAAAATGTTCTGTGGACTTCAAAATTTATTTATTTTTCAATTTAAATGGATGGATTTCTTAATGGAATTTTATTTTTATTTACAATGCTTGGAATCTATATGTTTGGAAAAAACTTTTTTTTGTGATGGAAAGATGGTTCAACTCAACTTTCTTTTTTTTTGATGAATTAATTTATTGTGAGGTTTTTTAAAATTTTATTTTTAATTCTTGAAGTGATTTTTTATATATCTCGGGAAAGATGAATTTTTAATAATTAGGGTCAGAATTTCTTTGGGGCAGAAAATATAAATATTTGACATGATTTTATTTTTTTTTAAATTTATAAGTTACAACTTTATTGACTAGAAAATCGATAGGAATGACCATAAAAATTTTTTCACATGAATGGATTTTTTTAAAAATACACCGAGGGTTTTTTAAAAACCCTCGGTTCTGTCAAATTCCATTTCCATCATAATCTGTAATTTCTTGTTCCCAGATAAAATCAACAACTAAAGCACAATGATCTGATGGCCATTCTTCTGGACTTACTGTTTTGTCTTTTGGATATGTAAAAGCTTCAAGTGGTATTAATTGTGATCCTTGATAGAAAATGTAGTCAATACGGTCTGATGGTTCATCTGGATTGTTTACTCTGGCTTGGTTGAATGGCCATGTTATGCCTGGTTTGTGAAATTTTTTTTATATTTTATTTCTTTCTTTTCCCGAAATTTTTGGTTTTATTTTAATGTTTTAAATTTTTTCAAAATTTTATTTTTATATTTTTCGGGATTTTTTTTTCAAAATTTATTTTGATTCTGTTTCTTAGATTTTTATTCTTTTGAATTTTTTTCTTATTGTTATTTTTTTCTGATTTTCTGATTTTTTTTTAAATTTTTCTCCTTTTTTTTATTTATTTTTTATTTCTTTCATTTTCCCGAAATTTTTGGTTTTATTTTGATTATATCCCTCGATTTTATTTTATATTTTTTAAAAATAATCTTTCTACCTGCTTCTTCAATGGGGTTGTAAAGATCCCGAAAGGTATCTATAAAGCCAGCTTCTGTTAAAATTTTTGTTGTTGGCCATTCAATAACACGACTTTTACTTAAAATTTTTATATTTATTTTTTAAAATTTTTGTTTAAATTTTTTTCTATTTTTATTTTTTTTTAAATTCACTTTGTTTTTTCAATCCAATCCTCATGTGATGGTGTATTAAAATCACCAACTAGCAATAATGGCTCAGATGTTGTTTGGGTTTTGTTAAGCCATGTTTTAAATTCATTATTGTAAAGAAAGAGTTGTATAATATCTTCCACACGAACTTAAAAAATATTTTTTTTATTTCTAATTTTTTTTCTTCTCCCCTTCCTTTTAAAATAATTTTGTACCTTTCTCTGTTTCATAAATTTCTGCATCTGTTATATTTGGATTATCCCTTATTATTTCAGGTCCATAATTTATGTAATTCAAATGAAGCGAAAATAAATGAATTGGCCATCCATTCAATTCGAAAGATGCGCCGTTGCCAGCAGTTTTACAACCATCATTGGAAATTTCGGTTAACTTTAAAATTTAAAAAAAATTTAAAATTATGATTTTGTTTCCTTTTAATTTCAATATATTCCCTTTTAATTCTGAAAAATTAATTTTTTAAAATAATTTAGGCACAAACATTAATTCTGCTCAATATAGCCGTGTCTGCATATTTACAATACCGTCTGACGGCAACCCAATTTTGTTTGGTTTTGGAATTGTTTTGCAAATTGTTCAAATGTTCAGCTATTATGATTTCATCACCGCTTTGCACTTCCTGAATGATACAAGTGGGTTTTTTAATTTTATTTTTTAATATTCTTTTAAGTTTTTAAATAATTTTTTTACTTATTTTTACTTATTTTTAATTGTTTTTAATTGTTTTTTTAGTAACATTTTTTTAAAATCATTTTTTAATTTATTTTCTCTTTCAATTAATTTTTTGATTATTGGGAATTATTTTTAAATTTTTACTCATTTTTTATATTTTTCACACGAGTTTTAAATTTTAATTACTAAAATTCTATTTTTTTTTTGCGCGATTATGATTATTCTTTCCCTTAATTTTTTTATTCCTTTGGGGCTAAAATTTTCGCGTTCCTTTTTTTCTTAAAATAATCTCTACCTGTAAAGCAACAATATGCGGATCAAGAATATTAATATGTTTAGCAAATTTAAACAGCCCCTCTTCTCTACTTCCTCCATGAACTCCTCCATTCCATATATTTAATGTAACAATTCTAAATTTTATATCTCCACAGTAAATCATTCCAAAGAAAATTTTTAATAATATTTGTATGAGAAAAATGTTGTTCTTTTTCATTTTTTGTTGATTTTCTTCCAGAACTTTAATTTGAGAATTTTTTTTATTTTTCTGTTATTTTCTTTTTGGGGGTTTTATGTAGGTTTTTATTCTTCTACTGCTTATTTTTTGAGTTTAAATTTTTTTGAATTATTTTTTTTTTCGTTTATGAATATTTATTAAATTTTTCTTGGCTAAAAAGAATTTTTTAAAATTAATTTTTGAAAAATCAAAATTCTTGCTTAAAACACAAATAAAATTTATGGTTGGATTGTGTGGGTTTTTAAAAGGAACAAATTTTTTGGGTATAAATTATTAACGTGTAAAATAACTTTCTTTTTATTTTATATATATTTATTTTATTGAAGCTTTTATTATTCAATAAAAAAAATTACAAAAGAAAAATATTTTTTTACAAAAGAAAAATATTTTTTTACAAAAGAAAAAAATTGAAAGCTTTATTAATGACGCTATTAATATTTTTATTTTTAAACAAACAAATTTTTCTCTTTTTTTTAATTTTTTTATCACGATATTTAATTTCTAATTTTTATTAAAATTTCCAAATTTAAAAAAATATTTTTTTTCTAAATTTTAAAATTTATTTACTCAACTGCAACTAATATTATTCTGAAAATTCAGTTTTTTAATTTTTTTTCTATTTTATTTTGCAAAATTCTTGCTATTTTCGCTCTGTTTTTAATTGATTTTTATGATGATCTTCTGATTTTTTTCTTGTTTTCTTTTTTTTGATTTTTTTGCTAGTCTAAATTCAACATTTTTCTTTTTCTGAATTTATTTTTAAATAATTTTTAGGTAAATTATTATTTTTTAGGTAACCAACAGCAACTAGACCTTTAATTATTATTAAAAAATTTTTTACCTAAAAAGAGCAATATTTATTAAAAGAAGATTCTCATTATCTTTTTTTAATGAATAAGTAAAGCTAAAAAATCTCCCCTAACAATAAACGAGAGGAATTAATTAGTGAAAACTTTCCTTTTTTTTTATTTTTTCTCTGTTAATATTAAATAATTTTTAAAAACAATTTTTTTAAAAATATTTTTCAAAATTTAAACAATTAAAGCCTAATTAGAAAAATATTCATTTCAGATATTTGTGTTTTTACAAGACAAAAAGCAATGCAAGGAAGACTTCCACCTCTTCGTAATCATTCCAAAGCTTTTGAGGAAAATATACAACAAACTGGACAGGGTAAATATTCTTGTTACATTTTTATTTTTAGTTGATCCTCTTTATTTTTAAAAATGATTTTTTTTTATTTTTGGACTTTTTGGGATTTTGACATTTTGAAAATTTTTAATCTAATTAATTTTTAACTACTATTTTATTTAATTAATATATAATTTATATAAATTTAGGCGATCAAAAAAATATTGTTGGCACTAATGAAGACAATTCTGCTGCGATTGTTTTAGAGCCAGGTTTTTCAAAATAAATTTTCTAATTTAATATTAAAATTTTTTACAGATAAATCAACAATTACTCGTCCAAAATTCAAAACAATAGCTAAAGTGAGTTTTTACTTGTAAATCCGCAAAAACAAATTTTTTATCCGCAAAAATTTGCGGATAAAAATTTTTGCGGATCTTTCCAAATTTTCTAAAAAAAATTTTTTTCGTTTTCAAGGGATTAAGTTTAATGAGCCGTGTTCGTGTTGCAGATGCAGCAATGAATAGAGAACAACAAGCATTTTTCAGTAAATATGGAATTAGTACAAGTGATGGTGTTGTTCAGAATCAATTGGAAGAAAAACAAAATACTTATTCTAATAGAGGATGGCTTTGTTTTAAGAATATAGATTTGAATGGAGGTTAGTTGGATCTTCTAGAAATAAAAAAAAATTATTTGAGAATAAAAATCCATCTTTATATTTTTAAAATGATTTTTTGATTTTGGACTTTTTGGTTTTTTGACATTTTGAAAAATTTTAACTTTTGGGCGTTTTGATATTTGGCATTTTTAGAAAAAATTTTTTATAATTTTTAATTTATTATTTAAAAATTAAAAAAAAATCATTTTTCAGTCTCCTTGTTCGAATATGTTCGCCATCGACTTGTTTTTGACCCTTATCGTGATTATTATTATTATTGGTTGGGAATTGTGACACTTGCTTATGGCTACAATTTAATGGTTAATTTATTTAAATAATTATTTTTTTTCTTTTTTGTAGTTAATTGTTTATCGAAGTGTTTTTATTGATAGCGAAGTTGTTGGATATCTTTGGGTTGGAATTTTTATTTTATTGGATATTCTAACGGATATTATTTATTTGTTGGACTGCTTTGTGCGTTCCAGAACGGGTAAATTAACAAAAAATTTAATTTTTTAAGCTAAATTTCGAAATGTCATTTTTTCAGAATGTCATTCTCGAAATGTCAAATTTTTATTTTAGGTTATCTTGATCAAGGCTTATTGGTTCGTGATGTTCAAAAAGTATTAAAACGCTACAAAAAAGATAAATTTCTACGTTGGATTGACTTGATTGCCTGCCTTCCATTGGATTATTTATTTGAATCAGGCCTACAAACAACAAATCCAGGTCTTCGATTCAATCGATTAATTCGTCTAGACAGAGTTTCTAAATTTGCTAATACTACAGAAATGCGGTGAGAAAATTTTTTGATTTTTTGAAATTTTTTTGAAAATTATGACCCAAATGGGTCTGCCCCAGATTAAATAAAAAAAATTTTTTTTTGATTTTTAGTGTTTCTAAACCAAATTTATATCGCATATTCTGTGTTTGTTTGTATATTTTAATTTTGATTCATTGGAATGCTTGTTTTTACTATTTTATTTCTGGTGTGCTTGGAATTAATTCAAATAGATGGGTTTATGGAAAAGCTAATTTACAAGCAATACCAGAGTTAGTGGAAATATTTAATTTTAATTAAAAAACTAAAAAAAATTTTCCATTTTTTTCAGTGGCATAGAAGACACTTTATCTCGTCGTTATCTCTACAGTTGTTACTGGTCTACTTTAATGCTTTCTAATGTTTGTGAAGTTCCATGGCCTATAAGAAGTACAGAATTTATTATTGTTTGTGCTGATTTAATGTTTGGTGTTTTAATTTTTGCTACAATTGTTGGAAATGTTGGAAGTATGATAGCAGCGTCGGAGGCGGCTAGAAGCAACTTTCAATCGCGCATTGATAATGTAAAATGTTTTCTTCGCCAGAGAAATGTCAACAAAAATGTGAGAGGGTTTTTTTTAATTATTAGAAATTTATTTTGGATAAAATTCTAAAAAATATTTTTAGAAATTTTTTCAAAAGTTTTTTAGTAATTTTTTTCACCGCCCTTCTGGGACCTACCTGTACCTTCTTGCATTTTTCCAAACACACATGAAGCGTCTTTCTAATTCAAGTGATATTTCTTTTTTTTTTCGTAGAATATATTTACTCCTAGACCCTAACGTCCAGCGATTAACTTGCATTGAAAAAAATTAAAAAATACGCACGACAATCATTTGGGGATCCCAAAATTATATAATTTTTTAAAATAAATATTTTCATTTTTTTAAAGTTATTACAAAGAATTAGCAATTGGTTTGATTATATCTGGCAACAAAACAAACAAGCAATAATGGATGGACAAGATGACCAAGTTTTAAGTGTTTTACCAACAAAATTACAAGCAGAAATTGCTATGCATGTACATTTTGAGACTCTGAGGAAAGTGAGGCTTTTTCAGGTAAATAAAAGAGATTTTTGGAGACTTCCTGACTTGTTTTCCTTTCCCACTTGGTCCGATTATTTTTTTTTATTTATAGGACTGTGAGGCTGGTCTACTTGGTGAACTTGTGCTAAAACTTCAACTACAAGTATGCTTTGCTAATGAAAAAATTAAAAAAAATCATACCACCATTATTTCTTAGGTTTTCAGTCCAGGGGACTTTGTTTGTAGAAAAGGCGATGTTGGCAGAGAAATGGTAAGAAAAAAAATTTTAATAATAAAATAATATTGAAAAATTTTTTTAAATTTCAGTATATAGTAAAGAAGGGACGTTTACAAGTTGTGTCAGATGATGGAATTAAAGTTTTTCATACATTGTTAGAAGGAGCTGTTTTTGGAGAACTTAGTCTTTTAAATATTCCTGGTAAATTTTATTTTGATTTAATTTTATGCTTGAGACTCAAGTATCTCTTTTTACTAATTTTTTATTTGTCTGCCTTCTTATGTAGTGGTTAGAGAGCGAAAATTATTAATTATTCGCGAGATAGACTTCCGGAATTTTCCGTAATATACCTATTTTTTACAGAACAAGTGAGAGACTGTATAAACATAAGAGAGACATTTTTATTTAGACTGAAAATTTTTTCTTTTCTATATTTTTTTATCTTTAAGGCAGCAAACATGGAAATCGTCGTTCTGCATCAATTCGTTCAGTTGGCTATACAGATTTATTTGTTTTAAAGAAGGCAGATTTATGGGAAGCCTTAAGAGAATATCCTGAAGCAAAACGAATGTTGGTACATAAAGGGCGTGAAATACTTTTAAAAGATGGATTATTAAATGAAGATGCACCTTTAGAAGAAAAAAGTGCAGAACAATGGGCACAAGAACTTAAAGAACAAATTGATCATCTTTTGGATAAGTAAGTGGAAAAAGGTTTTTTTTTTAATAAAATAGGGGATTTTTTCTTTTAGACTGGGGTGGGGTTTTTCTTTGAGACTGGGATGGTCTTCCCAAGAAATGTCGCAAATCTTGGGAAGTCGCTTTCATGAAAAAATCCTTTAAAGAATATTTTTTTTTGTATTTTTTAATTTAAGATTATCTCGTTTGACAGCAGAATATATTAGTAATGAAACTAAATTATTGGCAAGAATATCATTTTTGGAGAAGAAATTACAAAAATATGATTATATAATTAGTAGCAGCAGTGATGATGAGGATGGCTTATGAGGTTAAAATTTTAATAATTGAGGGATAAGGTTATCTTAAAGGTTCTTTTTAATTTTCTTTGTGTCGGTTCACGAACAACAATTTTCTATATAGCAAATGGGATTTTTAAAAAATTTTTGAGTCATTTTGTCCAGTCTTTTTTTTTCTAATTTAATTTTTTCCCTTTTTTATTTCTTGGGCTAAAATAACTTTTTCTTTTTTTTTTCAGTTTTTACAAAATTTCTCTACAATTTCAATTTATTTATTTCAATTTATTACAAAAAAAAGTCAAGTGGGTGTTGGAATTTTGCTTCAAGTGCCTTTCTTTTTTACCTTATTATTTCTTCTCAAATTAAAGCGTGAAAATTTTAAAGCAACTAAATAAATATATTGGAATAAATATTACAACACATGACAACAAGATTTTTTATTAAATTTGATTCTTATATTTGTGAAAATTCTTCATACTTTTATTGAAGCAAAAAATGTGAGGTTTTTTTTAATTTTTTAAATTAAATTTTTATTAAAAATAAATTTTAAAAATTTATTTTCTTCTTTTTAAGGAAAGTTTTCCCAGAATCGCCTCTTCCAAGTGAATCATCACCTCTTCCTGGTTCTCCTCAATCTCCTCAACAATTTATTCCTCCAAAAGGATTTAATGCTGCTGGTCGTCGTTCTTCTTTGTAATTGTTTTTTATTTTAAGGAGATATATTTTATTTATTTTTAATTTTTTAGACAATCAAATGCCAGTAGTGGAAATAAAGCAAAACTTTTAAAGAATCGTGCTTCAGAATTGTGAGTTTTAAAAAATAAATTATTTTTAAATTAATTTATTTTTTCTAGAATAATCCAAGTGCCTGTAAGACAATTAAGAAGAATTGCTAGAACAGAAGGGATTGGTTCTTTACAAAGAGAAACTCAACATTTTGTTGGTATGAAATTTTTTAATTAAATTTTTTTTGATTCTCTTTAAAATTTTTTAGAAGATTAAAAAAAAATTTTTTTTTAATTTTTGGAATTTTTTTACGAATTCGAACATTTTTTCCAAATTTTTTAATTTCTAATTAAAAGTCAATTTTAAAAAAAGGTGTAACATCAATAAATGGCCTTTTACGTATTTATCGAAGTCGTGGATTTATTCGTTTCTTTTGGGTTTTGGTAACAATACTTTCTTTGGCTTTATTACTTTGGCAAATTGCAAAACTATGTATTGTCTACAATTCAAAACCAACAGTTTCTCAAGTTTCTTTTTTGCTTCCGGAAAATGGTTTACAGTTTCCAGCAATTACAATTTGTAGTCACAATCCTGTCAGGAAAGAATATGTTCAACGTTAGTTTATTTTTATTTAATTATGATTTTTTTATTTTCTTCGGAAAATACAAATTCTGATGCTCCTATTTTTTTACTAAAATGGAATTTTTGTATTTTAAAAATAAGATATTTTTGTATTTTTTTCTTTTTTTTTAATCTGTATTTTATTTTACAGTTAAATTTTTTGAGTTGAAAATTTTATTTAATTAAATTATTTAGGCCTAAATGCTTCTGGACATTTTTCACAAAATTTACTTGATTATGCAATGCATTCATTTATGGAACCACAATATTTGCTAACATATAAAGACCCAGATAAATTAAAATTGGTTGATGAGGTTTTTTTTTAATTTAATTAATTTTAAAATTCTGAAAATTTTTTTAAAGGAATGGAAACATTTTGTAAAAAATTCAAAAACAAATTTTACAATAAATTCATTCTTTTGGAATGCTTCAACAAGTTGTCAACAAATGCTTAAATATTGTTCTTTTGGTGGCCGTCAATTTGATTGTTGTCTTTATGCGAAAGGAATATTAACTGATATTGGTAAAAAAAATTTTTTTTATTTTTTTTTTAAATTAAAAAAATTTTCCTGATTTTTTCTATTTTCCCAGGAAAATGTTATCAACTTAATTTTGATGAAGCAGATCAATCCTGGTTAAAACACCAAGTACAGGCTGGAATGAATAATGGGTATTTTTTTAATAATTTAAATATTATTTTTATTTTTTTAGACTGCAAATAATAGCTGATGCCCATACTGAAGAACAAATTAGTTCAGCTGGTTAATTTTTTATTATTTTATTTTTTTTAAATCAGAACTTTCTGATTTTTTCAGAATTAAAAAATTTATTTTTTAGCAATAAATTCTGGCCATGCTCTAGCAGAAATATTCGAAAATGGATTTCGTTATTACGTTCATGATCAAAATGCAATGCCTTATTTATCAACAGAAGGAATAAGTGTATCACCTGGAACAAAAGTATATTCTGCTATAAGTCCAACAAATGTATGATTTTTTAAAAATTATTAAAAAAAAATTTTTTAAAGTATTTATTATTATCTCATAATGAATGGGGAAATTGTACAAATGAATGGCCTTTAAATTTAAATAAAATTGAAACTGATGGAATTGGTAGTTTATTAACTCTTGATGAAAAGTAAATTTTTTATTAATTTTTTATTAATAAAAATTTTTTTTTAGTTTGCCCTACTCTTTATTAAAATGCAAAACTATATGTTTGGCAAAATATTTTTATGAACGTTGTGGTTGTAGTCCGTTTATTTACAATATTGAAGAATGTAAGAAAATTTAATTTTAAAATTTGATTTTAAAAAAGTCGCCAACTGTAAAAGTCGGCAAAACCTCAGCTCTGGTCTCTATAACTCTTCAATGGTTGAATGTTTTTAGGAACTTTTTGGTATCATTGGATAGAGCAGACTATTTGCTATAAAATGATATGTGTCTGTTAATAGTAAGACGAATTACAAAAAAGTTATTCCCGGAAAACTGACAGCTTTTCTCGGAAAACGTCAGGTTTTCTGGCTATAACTTTATTGTTCTGTTCCAAAAATTTTACTTTTTGTTTAATTTTGTAGCTAATTGTCTGCTCTTTCTTTAAATTTTTAGTTCATCTAAAAAGGTATATTCATTCTAAAGTTATTCAAGCTAGAGTTCAGCTGGTCCTCGGTCTCAAATAGTCCTCTAAAAATCGATTTTTTCTTTTTAAAGATTTTACTGTTTGTACACCATATGATACTTACAAATGCATAAATGATGGCAAAAATATTACAAAAAGTGGAGAAACCAATCAAACAGATGATAATGATGATGATTATTCTATTGCCCAAGGTTTATTTTTGATCATTTTTTCTTTTTAAAAATTTTTTTAAAGAATTACCAACCTGTGCTGAATGTAAAATTGAATGTCATCGTTCTGTTTATCATATCTATAACTCTTATTCACATGGATTTTCTCAAAGCTTTCTTTCTTGGATTCAAAAAAAGAAAATTGAATGGACACCTGGACATGTTCAGTGAGTTTAAAAATTAAGAGTTGGTTGGGCGAGAATCTATAACTTTTGAAAGACTAAACCATTAAGACAAATTAGGTATCATTTGATAGAAGATTGAATGGGCTACAAAATTTATTTTAAATCTAAATTTTAGTTTAAAAATTTAAAAAAGTTCTGATAAGAAAACTGACATTTTTCTGTCAAAATTCATGTTTTTGAATTTTTTTTTCTCTGCCATTTCTCTTTCAAAAATTTTACTTTTTGATCTATTTTGTAGCAGATTATTTCCTCTATCTATTGGTTTTAGTTTATCTCAATAACTTTATCCATTCTAAAGTTACACGGATTTACGCCCAGACATACTCAACTGACCCTTTTATTAAAAAAAATTTTTTTTTAATTTTTTTTTTCAAGTTCAAATTTTGTTGCAATAAATATATTCTTTCGAGATATATGTTATACAGAATATAAACAAATTCAAAGTGTTGGAATGACTGAAATTCTAAGTTTTTAATTAAATTAAATTTTAATTAATTATTTAAAGGTGATATTGGTGGAAATATGGGCCTTTTTCTTGGAATGTCTTTAGTTTCAGTGATTGAATTGGGAACTTTTCTTTGGAAAATTACTTGGATTTTTATTTCAAAAAAGAGAAGGGAACATATGGTAAATTTTTAGAAATATTTTTTGCTTCAGCTTCACTTTTTTGCTTCATTTTTTATTTTGATGCAGTTTAATTTTCTTCACTTTTTTTTTATTTTTTAGATTGCAAAAAAATGCCGAGATGAGGAGCGTGAAAAACATTTACAAGCGACTATGGAATTTGCTCTACAACAGCGAAGATTTGCTGCAAGTATAGGACGATTGGCGGCCAGACATTCACATCAACAGGAAGGCGGAGGTTTTATTTAAAAAATTTTTTGTTTGATTTTTTAATTTAATTTTTTTAATCCTCATTTTTAGCTCCAATAGCCAAAATATCATTGGCAAATCCTTTAAATTATTCATCATCATCTTCATCATTTGAATATCTACAACAGCAACAACAACGTAAACCTTCAATATTTAACACACTCTTTGGTTCATCTAAAAGAAAAATTTCTTCAAAAAATAATTTTGTTGAATCAATAATTTCAAGTCGATTACATGGAAATGCTGGAAGATCAGCACTTAAAACAACTAATTATTCTTCTTCTGAAGATGATGAAAATGAAGGCAAATGTTTAAAAAATGAGAAGAAACGTTTGGGAAAATTGGTAAATTTTTAATTAATTTTTTGAGTAGGACTGACTGAATGCCAAGCTCTATAACTATTGGATTTTCAAACATTTCAAAACGGATTTGATATTTATTGAAAGAGCATTGAAAGGGCTACAAAATAAGATATAAAACTTAATTTTAGAAAAATTTTCAAAAAAGCTATATTTCAAAAACTTCCAAAAATTTTCTTTTTCACCATTAACTGTTAGTTTTTTGACCATAACATCTTTCTCTTTATAATTTAAATTTAGTTTCTAATTTTCTTTTTGTAACAAATTTCAAGATCAGTCTAGCAATATCAATTTTATTTTTTAATTTTTATTCTATCAGGAGATAGAGGTTGATGTTCAGCCGGTCGATGTGTTCAGTTGCTGAACATAAAAAATCATTTTTCCTCATTATTTTTTTTTAAAATCTAATATTCTTTTTTTTTAAATTAGGTTGAACTTAAAATTGATTTGGATTCTTTGGATCAAAATGGCAGACTTCGCAGAAAATCAACATGTGCATTTAAACAACGCCCACCTTCATCATCATCAAATTTATGGAAAAGAAGAGCTAGTATTTTTGAATTTCCTAATAAAACAACAAAAATAAATGAAACTGAATTTCCAAAAATAAAAGAAGAAAATTAATTCTTTTAATTCTACATGTTATCTTCATTTGCTGCCAGGACGATGATCAACATGTGTGTAATGCAAGTTTTTAAATTTTTTAAAATTCTTCTGTTAAATTAAGCAAGCTTTAGAAGCAAGCCTGAAGCAAGCTTTAGAAATTGCTTCTTTTAATTTTCTGAATTATCGTAAAGACATTTTCTGAAATTTAAAAAAATATTGGAGCGTTTCTTTTCATGTTTCTCATATATTTAAGTAGTTCCAATCAGTAGCAAGTTTCTGAAGCATCAAACTTTTTCTTCTTAATCACTCTTTTGTAAGTATGTGTGTGTATTTTCTGATTATTCCCGATGATTTTATTTTTTTTGTCAGGACTGTTTTTGTGTTTCCGTTTTTGTATGCTCATCTATTTGTCTGATTCTCAGAAATTTTTTATATTTTTAGGACTCTATTTTTCTATTTTTTCCAGATCGTATCTTCCAAATATTAATTTTTATTTAATTAATCACAAAAGTTTTATCCTTTAAAATCCAATTTCTAAGCGCCTTGTGCCGGGCATTCTTTTGAACGTTCACCAGGCGCACATTTACATTCTGAATCTTTCATTCTGCGGGAAGTTATTTCACGTCCCGTTGCATCTTTGCCCACAACGCAGAGACAGCCTTAATTTTTTTTATTTTTTTTTTGTTTTTCTTTTCTTTGTTCTATCTTCTCAAACCTTTTGGCCTTGGATAACATCCTTCTCTCAATCCAGCAAATTTATTTTTCAATTCTTTGATCACTGCAGCATAATTTTGTCGAGCACGTTCTTCTACTGGATCAACTCTATTGCCAATAGGTGTCTTCGTTCTTTCACGTGTTGCTGTTGGAATCTCACCTTCTTTGGTGTTTTGTTGTGCTACTCGAGCTTCACGTTTTGTGCGGGGGCCAGAGGGAATATTCTGATTTAAGAGAGTTAAATATCTTAAATCCTTCTCTTTACCTCTCTACATTCTGCTTCAGTTTCATAAATTTTTTCTCGATCATATCCATCTTGATCTTTAACAGTACAACGACATCCCATACCTTTAGGTCTTGGAAAACACCCATCTTTTAAGTTCCCAAATTTTTTATTAAATTCTTCATTCATTCTATTTTTGTTTGAAATTGTTTTGGCATCTTTTTGTTCTTCTTCTTGAGCATTCTTAAATTTTTAGAAATTTTTCTTTAAATTATTTTTAATTAATTAACCCTTACCACTTGTGAGAATGCCAAAATTAAATTAAGAAGAACAAAAATTAATGAAAATATTATTATTGTTGATCTAGCCATATCTTTAAGATATTTCTTTATTGTTTATTTTCTCTGAAAATCTAGTTTTTATTTGAATTTTATTTTGATTTATTTTAGAGATTTTTTTTCTTAATTTCCTATTAGCTTTCTTTTACAGTTGGTTGTATTTTTTGAAATTTTTTTTCAGAATTTGTTTTTATTTTGTGAATGTTTCCGGGTTCTGTATTATTTTTTTAACGTCCGTAATGTGTTTTTCTGAATTCTTTTTAACTATTGGTTTGTATTTTTATTGATTTGTATTTTTCAGAAATGTATTTTTTAAAGATTCAGAATGTTTTCCGGATTATTATTTTTAACTTATTGGGTTTAATCGAATTTTTAAATTAACCTTTTCTGCATTAGCTTAGCCAATTTATATAGGTAAGAAATAAATTAGTTTAAACACCTGACACATAAATGTTCTTTTAGTTTACATCTTTTTATTTGATCAATTTATTTTTATGCTTTTGTTGATTGTTTAATCACTAAAAGCCACACAGCTGTCCCGTTCCCATATAAATTCTTTTATTTAATGCTTTCATCTTTAAAAATAATTTTTTGACCCTTCAAATGATTCATCAAGAAAGCGAGTGAGTCATGCTTAAATTTACGAGCAAAAACAGAATTTACCTTTAAAGAATATATTTCTAGCTTAGAATTAAAGCATTTTATCTGATTAATCCTCAGAAGTGGTTTTGGTTCAATTGGAAAGTCTTCGGATTCCAAGTTATGACTTACTCGAGGGTCGAAGGTTCGAATCCTCTCAGGGAATATTAATTTTTATTTTGATGGATATCCAATTTTTAGATAAGTATTTTACCTATTAGAATTTTTGACAATTTGACACTCAAAATTTCTAAAAATTTCTTGAAATATTTTATTTTCGATCCTACCAATATTTCAAAATTTTCCCCTAAATTTAATATTAACGCAAGAAAACGCCACTTATCAACGCAAATTATTTGCGTTTTAGCACTTTTTTTCCTTATAAAATAACTTTGGCGCACTCCCATAAAAAAATTTTGGAGTGCGCAACTGTCGTTTTACAACGTGTAAAAACGCAAATTTTTGGCGTTTTTTGCGTTGGTCATTTTGGCGTTTTTTCACGTTATAAAAAAGTCGTTGCGCACACCTTATTAGACAAATTATACAAAATTAATTGTGCAAAATAAAAAAAATTTTTGTTAAAATTTTTTTTATTATCTAATATGATTTAATCTATTTAGATGATCTAATCTGCATTATCAATATCTAAAGAATCAAGAATGATGAAAACAACTGTAGAACTAATTAAAAAACTATATTTTTTATCGTTTTAAATTTTTATTTGTTTTTAAATAAAGGAGTTCTATTATGAAAAATCAATAAATCGATTTTTTAAAATTTTTTAAATTATTTTATTTTCAAAAAAATCGATAAAAAATCAATAAATCGATATATCGATTTTTTAAAATTTATGAAATTTTTTAAATTATTTTATTTTCAAAAAATCGATAAAAACTCAATAAATCGATATATCGATTTTTTAAATTTTGTAAAAATTATTTTATTTTCAAAAAATCGATAAAATCAATAAAATCGATATATCTATTTTTTAAAATTTGTAAAAATTATTTTATTTTCAAAAAATCGATAAAATCAATAAAATCGATATATCGATTTTTTAAAATTTGTAAAAATTATTTTATTTTCAAAAAATCGATAAAATCAATAAAATCGATATATCGATTTTTTAAAATTTGTCAAAATTATTTTATTTTCAAAAAATCAATAAAATCGATATATCGATTTTTTAAAACTTGTACAAATTATTTTATTTTCAAAAAATCGATAAAATCAATATATCGATTTTTTAAAATTTGTAAAAATTATTTTATTCTCAAAAAATCGATAAAATCAATATATCGATTTTTTAAAATTTGTAAAAATTATTTTATTTTCAAAAAATCGATAAAATCAATAAAATCGATTTTTTAAAATTTGTAAAAATTATTTTATTTTCAAAAAATCGATAAAATCGATATATCGATTTTTTAAAACTTGTACAAATTATTTTATTTTCAAAAAATCGATAAAATCAATAAAATCGATATATCTATTTTTTAAAATTTGTAAAAATTATTTTATTTTCAAAAAATCGATAAAATCAATAAAATCGATATATCTATTTTTTAAAATTTGTAAAAATTATTTTATTTTCAAAAAATCGATAAAATCAATAAAATCGATATATCTATTTTTTAAAATTTGTAAAAATTATTTTATTTTCAAAAAATCGATAAAATCAATAAAATCGATATATCTATTTTTTAAAATTTGTAAAAATTATTTTATTTTCAAAAAATCGATAAAATCAATAAAATCGATATATCTATTTTTTAAAATTTGTAAAAATTATTTTATTTTCAAAAAATCGATAAAATCAATAAAATCGATATATCTATTTTTTAAAATTTGTAAAAATTATTTTATTTTCAAAAAATCGATAAAATCAATAAAATCGATATATCTATTTTTTAAAATTTGTAAAAATTATTTTATTTTCAAAAAATCGATAAAATCAATAAAATCGATATATCTATTTTTTAAAATTTGTAAAAATTATTTTATTTTCAAAAAATCGATAAAATCAATAAAATCGATATATCTATTTTTTAAAATTTGTAAAAATTATTTTATTTTCAAAAAATCGATAAAATCAATAAAATCAATATATCGATTTTTTAAAATTTGTCAAAATTATTTTATTTTCAAAAAATCGATAAAATCAATAAAATCGATATATCGATTTTTTAAAACTTGTACAAATTATTTTATTTTCAAAAAATCGATAAAATCAATAAAATCGATATATCTATTTTTTAAAATTTGTAAAAATTATTTTATTTTCAAAAAATCGATAAAATCAATAAAATCGATATATCGATTTTTTAAAATTTGTAAAAATTATTTTATTTTCAAAAAATCGATAAAATCAATAAAATCGATATATCGATTTTTTAAAACTTGTACAAATTATTTTATTTTCAAAAAATCGATAAATCAATAAAATCGATATATCGATTTTTTAAAATTTGTAAAAATTATTTTATTTTCAAAAAATCGATAAAATCAATAAAATCGATATATCGATTTTTTAAAACTTGTACAAATTATTTTATTTTCAAAAAATCGATAAAATCAATAAAATCGATATATCGATTTTTTAAAATTTGTAAAAATTATTTTATTTTCAAAAAATCGATAAAATCAATAAAATCGATTTTTTAAAATTTGTAAAAATTATTTTATTTTCAAAAAATCGATAAAATCAATAAAATCGATATATCGATTTTTTAAAACTTGTACAAATTATTTTATTTTCAAAAAATCGATAAAATCAATAAAATCGATTTTTTAAAATTTGTAAAAATTATTTTATTTTCAAAAAATCGATAAAATCAATATATCGATTTTTTAAAATTTGTAAAAATTATTTTATTTTCAAAAAATCGATAAAATCAATAAAATCGATTTTTTAAAATTTGTAAAAATTATTTTATTTTCAAAAAATCGATAAAATCAATAAAATCAATATATCGATTTTTTAAAACTTGTACAAATTATTTTATTTTCAAAAAATCGATAAAATCAATATATCGATTTTTTAAATACAAAACAGCTAATTTTATTCAAAATACTTATTAAATATAAAATAATTAGGTTTGCCATTTCTAAATTCTTTCATAAGTAAAATAAAATATAATTAAAAGTAAAGCACAAACTTCTTGAAATTCTTCTTCTCCTCAGATATATTAAGTGTTTGTAGCAGCATTCTCATTAATATTTCCTCCAGTTTCTGCTTTAACTCGCAAATTGCTATCCAGCTGTTCAAAAAAGTCATGTTCTCGAGCCACTTTTAGACTAATGCGTAAATCTGGATCAATCACAAGCCTGTAAATAAAGATAAAAATTTTTTAAAGACATTAAGACTTAAAAAATAAATAATCTGGGCAAAATTCAGAAAAGGAAAATTGTTGACACCCAAAGGACTCGAAACTTCATCGAAAAAAGGCATAGCCAGCAACGCTAACCATTACACAACAGATGTTCATATATGGATTGTATTTAAAATTAACTATAAATTGAAGGAAAGAGTAAAAATATTGCCGAAAAAGTCAAAAATCTTTATTTAAAAGAAAATTTCATTTCAAAAATTAATCCCAACAGAGCCCAGTTCTCGAAAAAAATTTCTACGCCAAAAAACAATTAAAAAAATTTTAAACCCACAAATTCTCAAGAAGATCAAAGAATTGTTCATGTTCCAGTGTTGGCGATTTAATATAATCCTTAAGGAAAAAAAGTTCAATCTGATAAATTAAAACTTACAAATAATTTCCTCGTTCGATCTTTAATTGATTGCCTCACTTCTTGATTACAATTTAATTGATAATTGTTTCTGTAGAAGCCACAGCTAAAAATTTTTGGGACTTTTAATTTAATTTCAAAATTAAAAAAAAGTAACCTTGAAGCCCTTTTCATTGTTTTAGGTATAACACCAACAATTCTTTCCATAGTTGCCAAATGTTTAATATCATCCATCTTTGGAAAGAGTGCACAGCCAGAATAAAGTTCAAACAAAATGCAACCAATAGACCAAATGTCGCAAGGAGAAGACCATCCATTTTCTGCAAATTAAAAGAATTATTTGAGAAAATCGGAAAAAGTAGAGGCCCAAAACATCTAAGAGAAGTCGAGGATCCTTTACTTTTGGTAATCAAAAAATTATAGTTATGCCTAAGGAAAGGCATGGAAGAAAGGCATGGAAACAGTTTCTAAAGATTCTTATCCCCCGATTAAAAATTAAAAACAAACGTAAAATAATTTCTGGAGCTCTATAATGACGTGTAGTAACAGTATCATCATGATGTTGATGATCAAACACAGCAGAACCAAAGTCAATTAATCGAATTGAAGCATCCTTTGAAAATAAAATAAAAATAGAGAAATGAAACTCTTTCATCCCGATTTTTAAGAAAACTTTCCCTATTAGGTTGAGTCATAGGGGAAAGTGGGCAAGGCAAATCCCTTCTATTCCAGACGAGAAGGTAAACAACCAAAGATACTCGCGCATTTTAAAACTTTAAACAGGAATTTGAAAGAGATGGTGAAAATTAAATCCAGGAAGGTATGAAAACGAAAGCTTATCCTAACATATTGTAAAAATTAAAGAAAACTCAAACCTTAAGTACACGAATTCTCCTTCTATTCCTTGCACGTTTTGTTCTTGAAAGTCCCATTTCTTCATAAGGCTTGTCCCAACGATTTTTGAGTTCGTAGTTGTCGCTATTCACAAACAAGATGTTCTCTGGCTTCAGATCAGTGTGGGTAAGTCCTCGATCATGAACAAATTTGACAGCAAGAATTAACTAAAGAATATAAGTCAATTTAAAGTAAAAAATTTAAAAAAACCTGATAAGCAATGTAACGAATTTGATCAAGAGGATAAGGATGATAATCATTGCCTCTCTTTAAAAATAAAAAAGATTAGCAATGAAAAATAAAATTTAAAAATATACCAAAACATCAAAGATGCTCAATCCATAAGGCTCGAATACAAGACAGATCTTAAATAAAAAATAAATAAAATTTAAAAAAGTAAGGGGCAAGGATTTTTTGTGCAAGGATTATTTAGCTGAAAACTTTTAAAAAAAAAATTAATGTTACAGGAGGGAATTTAATCGAAAATAAATATCGCCCGCAATAGACAAATAATTTGTTCTAAAAATCTAAAAAATAAACCAACATGATCAAAATATTCAAAATGTTCCAACAATTTAATAACCAAATGATTAGGCACCAATCCATCCTTCTCTTCATTATCAGCAGAATGTAAAGTTTGAAGAACATTTATTTCATGTAAAGCAGCTTCTTTGTAGGCACGGGTGTTTCTGACAATTTTTAAAGCCTTCTTTGATGAAGTTTCAGCATTTGGAAATTTTTGTAGATTTTTCGAGTCTGTCACAAGTTGAACTTTTGCAAAAACGCCATCACCAAGTTGTTTAATTATTTTGACTTAAAAATATAATTTTTAGAAATCGAATATAAACATTTTTAGGGTAATTATCATAAAAATCCATTAGAAAATAGTGTAGAAAATTTTAAAATTCAATATTTATCAATTACTGGTGTTGGAAATTAAAAGAAAAGGAAAAATAAAAATATTTCCAACGGAAGGATTCGAACCTTCGCCCGAAAACACCACAGGCGGTCACTCTAACCACTACACCACAACTGATCTTAAAAGTTACCTAATTAAAACTAGTTATATATCTTTCAATAATTAAGAAACAGTTGCAAGGGAAACGGGAACAAATTTAAAGATGATTTGTTCAACAGGGGATTGACCAAAATTAAAAAAATTAACTTTTAAAAAACCTCTTACATCTATCAGTTATCCAATCTCCAGTCTTGCAAATTAAATATCCTTCTCCATCTTGAACAGGAACAGAAATATTTTTAGCAACTTCTGGCAATTCTGGCAGATCGTCTTCAACATCATTTTCGTCTTCTTGCAAATTATTTTGAACATCTTCTTCATCATTTTGACTTTCACTGCTTGTAGATCCTCCATTTTGTTCATTTCCATATAGGCTTATTGGTGGTAATTGGTTGATAAATGCAGTCAAAAATTCTGCCCACATCTTTTGCTTTTGTTCTTCCTGAAGATGAAAGAAAATTAAATTTAAAAAATAAAAATTAAAGTTATTCTGGGGGTTTACTCTGGAAACTGAAGTCTAGGAAACTTAAAAAAGCTCAAAAATGCCAGGGCAATGGCATAACGTAGAGGCAAAACTAAAACTTGACTTCTCGTCATTTTTTAAAAAACAAAAGGCAATTAACTCCCCGAATGACTTTTCTCAAGAAATCGGCACTTTTCAAAGATTCCCAGCAACTTATAATCTGGGAAAGTATTAAAAAATTAAACGAATAAGAACCTGTTCTGTAGAGACAGGAGAAGGATGAACACAAGCCCATTTTTTAAACTTTGAGACTTTCGTCTGTTGTTGGTCAATTCCCATTATGTTGTTGAATAAATAATTAACAATTTTGAATTGAAAATCTAAAAGAAAGAAAACAAAATTTAAAAAAATAAATTTAAAAAAAATCAATTAGAAAAAAAAGCAACAAAGATGAGAAAACCCAAGCCATTTTTCAAAAACTAGCGCGGGATTTTTCGAAGCGAAATGTCGTTTTGGTAACTCAATTTGGAAAGTGGGAAAATAATTTCAACAAACCAAACAAATTTGTTGGTCACTAAAAGGCTAAACAATGATTAGAGATATCGACAAAAGTCGCAACTTTTAGACAATTAATTTTCCAGAAACATTTTCCGATATTTTTAGTGTATAACAAATTTATCATACAAAATTAGACAGTAAAACAAGAAAAAATATATACAAAATAACAAATATACATACACCGTGAAAAAAGGAGAGGTGAAGACAATTAATTGGGCAGAGATCACAAATCAGTATTTTTACATCGTTTTTTGTCCATATATCACTTTCCCTTCCTTCTTTCTTCTATTGTCGCCTCTGTTGACGGATTGGTGAATTTGGGACATTGTTCGTCACATTTCTCAGTTGTCGCCCAGCATGGTCGCTTTGGATTGGCACAATTACATTATCGCCGGAGAAGCTTACGCGTCTATTCCTTGGCGGCGGCATACCCGAACGGTTGAGAATTCCATGTGGAGACAACTGTGCATAGGCGGCCATGTTTACAATCTTAAAAATTAAAAAAACATACATTTATAAAATCCTTAAAGCTCAAAAAACACGACCTGTTGGCGCATTATTTGCTGAACATCAAGACCAAGACGCAATGATGGAGGGTCGTGAACATCCTCCCGTGCAAGCGCTGCTCTCGCCGCAGAAATTGCTTCTCTTGTTGTTGGACGGCCAATGATTAGTTCCACGCGATTAGTCTGAAGAAAAGTTTTTTGGAAATGCCAAAAAAATTTTTAATAAACCAACCTCACTCAGCGATTTGACCATCAAATTCTTCGCAACCTCCGCCTGCGTCACCCGCACGCTATCCACATAGACAATGTGATCGTACTGCTGGAGATGCGGCGAGCTCAGTGAATTTGCCTCCACATTGCTTACTAGGACGCGATTGTCTCTTGTTTTGATCGCAAGGCCCAGACGAGTGCCACGAACTCGGTCGACTGTTACCAACTAAAAAAATTTAAAAAATATTTAACGCAAACTTTTAAAGAAATTAACCGAATATCGATATCCTTGACGTCTCTCTATTGCAGCCCGCATTCCTTGTGGCAAGTCCTCAACCATCTGTGCTTGTTGTCGTGGTGATGGTTGTGGCTGCTGTTGTTGTTGTTGTGGTCGTCGATCTTCGCGCATTGTTGCTGTCGATGTCCTTTCTGGCGATCTTTCCCTGGCTGTCTCCTGGCCACTGCTGCTGCTTCCCATCCTTCGGATTTGAATGTTCGCGATTGGATAAGTGATGCGCAGAATTCTGTAGAAGGAATCCAAGTCCTTAATCTTGCGATCATTGATTGTCAGGATTTTGTCGCCGACCCGTAGATGACCATCAGCTGGAGATCCTCGTTGAACATGTGTTATGATCAAACTGAAAAATAATGAAAATTTAGATTTAGCCCACCCAAGAAATAAAAAACTAACGCTTTATTCGGCCGCACTCCAAGCAATTCATTCTCTTCAAGCGGGATAGACACCATCACTGTTGGCCTGCCTTGTGGCCTTGTATTGGAGTTGTTTGAAGAAGTCGACGATGATCTTGAAGGAAACAGGCGCATCGCAATGGATTGAGTTGAGCGTCAGCAACGGAGTGAGTAGTGCCAGCGACGGAGCGATTGGAGCCAGTAGTAGTAGAATGAGTGAAGAGCTAAGTTTGAGAAGCATATTTTTGGACTGCTTTTATATAACGAACTTTAAAGTTGTAAAATCTAAAAAAATCTAAAATTAAATAATATAAAATTATTATAGAAGATATATAAAATGAAAAAAAAACATTTCAAAAAAACAATAAATAATAAATTAATTTTATGTTTATATTTTTATGTTTAGCTAATATATAATTTTATGTTTAGCTAATTTTATGTTTATTAGATAAAGTGTTAAAGGAAGTAAATAAGACAAAAAATTTGGCTCTAGTCCAGTTTATGCGTCCCATGAAGATTTATGCGTCCCAAAAATTTTAAAAATTGGATTTTCTTGCTTTTCAAGGTTGGCTTACATTTCAACGTTGGCTTATCGTGTTCGGGACCTAAGGCCAGTTGGTCTGGGACCTTTCGTAGGCATATTCATATAAAATTTTGGGTAGTTATAGACAATTTTTAAAGAATTCAGAAAAACCACACTAACTACCCAAAATTTATATGAATATGCCTCGAATGGTCCCAGACCAATGGCCCTAGGCCCCGAAACGATAAAATGTAAGCCAACCTTGAAGAGCAAGAAAATCCAATTTTTAAATTTTTGGGACGCATAAATCTTCATGGGACGCATAAACTGGACTAGAGCCAAAAATTTTCCTAAATTGAATTTCCAACTGAGAAATTATATAAGCTTCATTTCATTTACCCTTGCCTCTATCTTTTTGTCCATGACCCTATCTTGTTGTCTTTAAATACATTTAATTGTGTATTTACAAATATCATTTATATTATTCCATATTTTTAAAGTATTAACAACACTTAATAAAATCACATCTAATGTAGAGACATGAAGTATACAAGCAGGGTCTTCTTTGCAAATTTCATAAAAAACACTAGCACTTGTTTGCCATATCTCTGCTATCTTAAATTAAAACATATTGAACGGGATTTTTTCTCTAAAAACTAAAAAATTTTTTTAAAGGATGCTAATAAACTTAAAATCTTTATTTCGTTTCTTTTTCGTTTTTCTTATTTAGGACAAATTTTGAGTTTTTTTAAATTTTGGAGGCCGAATCTATGATTTAAAAATTTATATATTCCCATCTTTTAACATAATTTTGCCCAAACCTACATAATTTTAGATATACTTACTTGAATACTTTTCACCATCATGAAATAACAAAGATCACATGGAACTTGGTTATTCGCTAGTATATTATTGTATTCCACTGATCTAAAATTAGAATTTGTTTATATTACTTTAATATCCCTATGCCTTTTTTTTTTTTTTTTTTTTTTTAGCTGTTATTTTTGGCAAAAACTACGATAATATAAAATCTATCGTAGATACCGTATTTAACTAACCCAGGGTAATTATTTTTCAATCTACCACTAGGGTTGGTTAATATGGATGGGTTAATTATTTGAATAAATAAGATAGTCTATATTACACTCTTTAGTTGAAACTTTAATCCGACCCAAATAATATCCTATTATAATAACGTACGAATTTCTGCACGATGTTGATATATAATAACACATAATGTTGGGATCAGTTAAAACTGAGGCTATTGTTATTAATTTTGTGAGAATGGCATTGTAAATCTCGCAAATTTTTATAGAAGTTCCTTGTTTTAGGCAGAACATTTTATATAATTCTTTATTCGCATTAATCATCTTCAATCCCTTAAATCAGAAATCTTATTTTTAATTTTTATTCAGGGAAAAAATATTATGGAAGAAACTAAAAATTGTAAATGAATATATTAAATTCTGCTGAATACTTCAAATATATTGAATTACATTTTATTTTATTGGAATAATATTTATAAATTCTCTCAACTTACTTATACCTAGAGAGATCAGCTATTAATTTTTAAATGGGTTCATAGGTATTTTCAGTCTGAATCATGATAATAAATAAATTTATTATCACTTATTTGTTAGAGAATTTTAATTTTGGCACTTGTGTAGACAGGGTTTTTTGGCGGACGTTTTTCGAAAATGGTCTAATTTTATATTTTAATTTTTTTTATATTTTCATTAAGATGCTTCGCATCTTAATTTTAGAAATGGAGTAACTTGAATTATTAAAAAATTCTACTATGACTAGTTTGCTTTATAACATTACCCGAAGAAGAGTTTCAACAATGACTGACAAATCTTGGAATTCTTCATAAAAACGGTAGTGAAATGCGTATGAAAATATAAAAATTATGGCAGATGGCGAAAAAAAACACCATATAGAAAAGTAAAAGGCGCATTCATTGGAATATTTTCTAAAAATTTTAACTTTCTTTGCAACGAGTCATACAGACATGGTTTTTATCAGTTTTTGGTTCGTTTATATATAATTTAATTTCATAGAAAAGTCCGAAAAAACCCTCCAGTCTACACGTGCCTTAACTCATTGTAAAAGTTTATTTGATTTTACTTTATCTAAATTTTATTGATTAAAATTTTTTAATCTAAATGTTCAATCAAAATCAATTGTAATAAAAAAAAATAAAAATAAAAATAAATAAACTTGAGAAAAAACAAATTAAAAATTTGCTAAAAAACAACTCTTACATTTGCTGTTGCGTTACAAAGTTGTATGCACATATAGCATTCGCTAACAGAAGGAAAAAATTCTTCTTTAATATTTTTTTCATCTCTAAATTGTTGTAAGTTTCCTTCTATTTTTCCTTCTATATTTATTATTTCTGATTTATCAATTTTATATTCATCTTTGTGATTTTTTTTGTTTCTAAATTATTTTAATGATTTTTTTATTTCTTTAAAATCTGCTATTATTTATATATGCATCAGGGGTGGCGCTAGTCCCACAAAACACGAGATTCACGAGATACTCAAAAAAATACGAGAACGAGATTTCACGAGATACGAGACTAGCGCCACTCCTGATATGCATGTCTGGTCAAAATTCAATTCCTTCCTCGAAAAATGGGGGGGGGGGGGGGGGGGGGGGCCCCAGGTTTTCATCAAATAAAGTAAAAAATAATAAAATTAGTAATTTTATAACCCACATAGTCGAAAAAGTAAATTCTGCCAAGTCTACCATCATTTCTTTGTTGAATTTATAAATATTATTTAATTCAAATGCAATATTTTGATCATATTTTTCAAATTTTCCATTAATTACGTCTAAATTTATTTTTTGTTAGGTTCAATGTATTTAAAAATTAAAACATTATAAAAATACTTTTATAGTGTCCAGATGTAATTAGCCATAATATAGCCGTAAAAATAAGAACAACCATGACGTTCATTTTTAGAATTATTTAAATATTAAGAATTATTATCTAAATTAATAATTTTATTTATCGCAAGAAAAATTTAGGATCATTGGAAAATATTGTAAATATTTCCTAATAAACCACTGTGCTATTCTTCTTAATTTTCTATTAGTACCCCACAAAATCTCAAATTGTGCGTCTATTAGAAAAAATAATACTAAAGTTGAAGAAGTTATAAAGACAAAGATTAAGTATGCGAACCCTTATTTCTAATTAAATGTGTAATAATTATTTTTAATTAGATTTAAAAAATAATTTATTCACATTTATTTTAAATAATATTGTAAGAATTAAATGAATAAAATATATAAAAAATGCTGTAAGAAATTACGCATAAAAGGCAATTACTCATATGAAATGTATATGTAGAATAGGGCCCTCATCCGTCCTTTAAATAAAAAAAAATATCTTCTCAAATGATTTTTATCTAAAGGTTGAGCTATTTTTATGACATTTATCAGTGCATAGAAAAATTTTTGTTGATGAAGGCAAACATCTTTTCACCGGCAGAAATTACATGAGGCTAAACCCCAAAGGGTTTAGCCTATTATTACGATTTTTTACTAGTTATAAAATTGTTTAGATGTGATAATCTAAATTTTTAAAAACATTTCAAAAAAACCATAAATAATAAATTTATTCAAAAAATGAATGATCAATCAAATGCAAAAAATGAAAGGCAATATTTTTTATAATAGATTCTTATAATCTTGAGATCGAGGCAGAAAAAAAAAATATTTTTAGCAGCAACAAAAAAAAAGTAAAATAAAATATTTCTAATTTCTGGGAGATAAAATATTGTGGACAATTTATAAAATAACAATAATAGAATTTTTTTAAAAGTATATCAACAAAAAAAAAATAAAATTTTCTGAAAAACTTTGCAAAATTAAATAAATTCTTTTCAAAGAAATTCTCCTCCTCCACCGCTTACCCCACGATTTGATTCATGTCCAGAAATTATTGTTGACCCACCTCCTCTAACAATAGAAGAACTATCATAATTTCCCCCACCTCCATTATAATGATGAAATGTACTCATTAATGTTGTCCGATTCCTTTGTAAGCTGTTATTATTGCTACAATTTCCTCCATTATTAATCGATTCTGTTGTTGTAACAAAATTGACACCTATTTTATAAAGAAAAATGTTGAAATTAAAATTTAAAAAATATTCAACCTGAAGGAACATAACCAGAATAATGACGGCCATCAATACTATTATTGGTGTAAGTATATGGATCCTTAAAAAATTTAAAAATAAATTCAAAAATAAATTTGTAAAATTTTTACCGGATTAGGCAATGCTTGATAACTAAGATTTTTATCAAATACAGGTCCCATTGATGAAGAATAATTTACACCATTTTGAGTATTGAAATTAACATTTTGAATGTCCTGCCTTTGAAATCTGGCATAATGATCAGCTAAAAAATTAAAAAAAATAGAAAATTTTAAAAATTAAAAAACCCAAAGGATCATCAGAAACAACACAATTAGGATTGTAAAAATGATGATCTTGATGAATAAGAGTTCCTCCATTTGAATAATAAGTAGGAGCTTCCTACAAAAAAAATAATTAATTAAAAATAAAAAATTAAAAAAAAATATTTTTTACAATCATTGTTCTAGCAGATTGTGTATCATCAATAATTGATTGATCTTGTTGTACAATTTGTAAATCTGAACGATTAATTGTTGAATTTGATCCATTCCTTCCACCATTTTGGTTTTGATGTTGTTGTTGTATTATTTGAGGTTGATGAAAATTATTTTGTAAGGCAGACATTGTTCCATAAACTTGAATTGTTCTACCACTTCCACTTGAGGAAGAACCATTTTGTTGAGAATTTCTTGCTTAAAAAAGAAAATTTTTTCAAATTTTTAAACAATATCTTTAAAATTTACCCATTATTTTACGCCGTTTATTTCTTCGATTTAAATAACAAATTAAAATAATATTGAGCAATAAGAGTCCCAAAAGTCCAAAACATAAAGCAATTATTGTTGAATGACTTATTGGCCTTTTCTAAAAAAATTAAAAAAAATTTTTTTTTTAATTTCCAAAAAACCAGCAAACCTTTGAAAGCATATTATCAACAATTCCATTTTGAAGCATTTCTTCCAATGTTCGAAATATTAAAGGCGGTGTCAAGTCAGAAATGTCACCTCTAGCATTTATTGCTCTAATTTGAAGAGAATAACCATGTTTTGTCTTTAAGTCGTTTAATACAATATTCTAAAAAAAAAATTATTAAAAAAATAAATTAAAATTAATAATTTACCGAAAGACTTGTATTTATTGTAAATAATTGATTTTCATCCATATCTTGATATATTAATTCAAATAATTGATCAGAGCCTCCATCAAAACCAGGAATCCATGAAATTGAAGCTGATGTATTTGTTATATTAATAATTTCCAATTCAGAGGGTTGTTCAGGAGCAGTTGGCGGGCCAACAGAAATAAATGTGTGAGCAAGTCCAAGACGATTCTACAAAAATAAATTTAAAAATAAATAGGGACGATTAGGGGAAAGGAAAGAAATCATTGGAAAAACCACAAAAATTCTAGGCTTTAAAAAATAGAATTAAAAAAGAAACTCACGCTAACTCGACATCTGTATCTACGCATATAATCCCTTTCATCCAAATTTAAAATTGTCAAAGTGCTCTATAAATTAAAAAAATATTCAAATTAAAATTTAATTTAAAAAACCTGAAACGTCGTATGATCCAATTGGGTGTCAAAAAATCGATATTTTGTTGTATTGTGATGAATCATATGTCCTTCGCCTTCAATGCCCCAAGTAAACTCTGCATTTGGAACTGCACTGGCTCGACAACTAGAAAATTTTTTTAAAAGTATTAGAGGTATTTTTCTAATTTTTATATTTACCGAAGTGTTGCTTTTCCACCAATTGGACCAGCGGCACGATTAAAACCTGGTCTTTTGACAATTTCGGGTGCACGACGAACAAGAAGATAAGCAATTGAAGAATTTGGCTTTAAAAAATCGTATTTATTAAAAAGGAACGACAGATTTTTGAAAATTTCAAAAAATCCAAATTTAGAAAAATTGTCTTGACTCGACCGATGAAACTAATAAAACATAAAAAAAAATTCCAAAAAAATTCAAAAAAACCTTTCCAATTCCATTATCCACAAGGCAAGTATAAGCACCACTATTTTCATGTGTTGCAATTATTCTAAGGACAGAACGATGTTGTTCAAGAACAAATGGTTTAACTTCTTCCTGTCCTCTAAACCATTTAATCATTCCAAGTTTTAATGGATTTCCATCTGCTTCACATTCCAACACAATGTCTTCACCAATACTAAAAAATGAGTAAAATCAATTTAAATTATTAAAATTTTTTTTAAAACCTTGCAATCACAGGATTATTTATTCTCGTAATTCTTGCTGAATATTCAACAATTAACTATAAAAAAAGAAAAATTAATTAAAAATTGGAAAATTTTCTAAACAAACAGAAATTGTAGCATTTGCAGTTCCTACACCATTTGAAACCAATAATGTATAAATTCCAGTATCTTCTTTTGTAACTCCAATACCTAATAGGGAAAATAAATAGAAATCAGAAGGTCGTGAGGATTTTTCGAAAAATAATTTTTGAAAGGTTGAAGACACTCCGCAATACCAACTAATCAGAAAAATGTTCTTATATCCCCAAAATCAATTTAAGAATTTTTCAAACCTCCAATAACTGATTGTCTAACAAATATAGTGCCAATAGAACGATCAATAGTAAAGCCATCTTTACGCCAAGCAAAAGCATTAACTCGAGGATTTGAATAAATTGTAATATTTTCTTCGAATGACTGGCCTTCTCCAACAACTATTGACATTTGACCTTCTATTGCAATACGAGGGGGATCTTCAAAAAGATTTGTAAAAAATTTATAAATTTTTTTTAAAAATACATTTAATATCCAAAGCATAATTTCCATATTTCTTTTCATTCCATAAATGATGTGAAGCAATACATCGAACTTCTGCTCCATCCATTGCTTCTGTTGGAGTAAATTGGATGATATTTTCTGCTTCATATCCGTGATATTCTCCGACACTAAAATTAATAAAAAAATTTCAGAAAAACTTAGAAAAAATTTTAACTCACGGTTTGCTTGATTTTCTAATTTGTTCACCATTCCTTGATATTGTTAATTGTTTGTCAACAGTATTTGGAAATTCCCAGCTCAATTCAGCCATTGGATTTGAAGAGGGGACTGTACATGATAATTCTGTTGGAGAGTTGGCAATCTGTTGAAAAATATTTTTTTAAATAAAATCTTTTGAATATTACCATATGAACATTTCTGGTCGGTTTAACACGAACTTGAATGGGTGGAACTAAAGAAAAAATTATTTGTAGGAACCAAAAACATAATTGAAAATAAAACTCACATAAAACAACCAAATTCTTTTTAGCAACAAGAGGCAAATCAGTAGCACCATTTTCTGCTTCACATCGAATTTGTTGACCATTCATTGCTCTGTCAAGTAGAAGTGTTAAGGTGCTAACTGAACTGTCGCCATTTAATGAATTTTCGGCTTCTTTTAACTAAAAAAGGGAAAAATGATTTTTTTAGAATTTTAAAAAGACTAGAAAAAAATTAAAAAAACTTTCACAGATCACAAGACAAAAATAAGGGCTTATTAAAAATGAAAAATATAAAAAAAATCTACTAATACTAAACACCAAAACAACAATTTTAACTATCTACTATATTTTCCACCTGTTTCCATCTGATTTTTTTCTTGTGATGAGAATGCTGCAAACTATTATGGGTAAGTAATTCGGATGAGAAATGTTTGCCAGAATTCTTTAATATAATTAATTACTCAAATAGTAATTTAATTATTGGCAAGAACCCGTCAATAATTTCAAAAAAATCTAAAAACCTTCTCAACTCCTCGAAACCATGAAATTGTAGCAAATGGATGACCTCCTTGAGATTCACATGTTAAATTGTATAATACACCTTCCAAAGGCACAGTATTTGTTTCACTTTCAACAATGACAGGGTGTGAAGGTGGAGCTAAAAAAAAGAAAAATAAATTTTAAAATATTGTATTTCAATGGAAATTGTTAGAAATGGGACAAAATGTCCGTCAAAAAATATTTTTAAACAAAAAAACTTACAAAGAACTCGAATCACTTGAGATTTTTGCACTGGAAGTTCAACACCATTGCTAGCAATACAAGCCACCAAAATTTGATTTTGTCCATGTAAAAGCATTGTTGAATCAATTGTAATGTTTGATTGAGTTACAAATCCCTAAATTAAAAAAATATTATTTTTTAGAGAAAAATTAAAAATCAAACCTGTAATTGTTTGCTTTTATGCTGTATTTGTTTTTGAGTAGGAGAACCATTTATTTGCCATGTTATTGTTGCTGCTGGTGAAGAAACACTATAAAAAATAAAATTCTTATTAAATTATTCTTTAATTTAAAAAATAACCTCGAAGTACATGACATTGTCAAAGCTTCTCCTTTTCGAACAACGGTGCTTCCATAAAGAAAAACACTTGCGGGAGGGTCTAAAAAATAAAAAATTGATAAAAGAAAAATTTAGAAAATATTTACAATCAACATGTAGAGTAATTCTGCTAATTAGAGGTGTCATATTCTGATGGGATTGACTAGTACATTCAAAGGTTACGTCATTATCCGCACCCGAAACAATAAAAGAAAGGTCATTTTGAGTTATCTATAAAAAGAAAAAATTAATTTAAACTCAAAAAAAATTTTAATCTCAAAACATGTTCCCTAAACTCATCGCCTTTTATTAAAATAAAAAATGACAACAAACCTGACTAGAAGCATCATAAACATAAGTAGAATTTAATTGTCCTTTTTGATTGCTTGACCAAAGCAGTTGAGGTGGAGGATTGCCACCTTCAGCAATACATAATAAAGTGATATTTTGACCAGCCAAGAGGGGATTATCACCGTTGGAACCCATTAAATCGATTTTTGGGCGATCAGAAGGATCTAAAGAAATTTTAAAAAAAAATTAATTTTTAAAATAAAGAGGCAGATTTGAATTTCTTGGTGGGGAGGGCCTAGCTCTGCCTGGACAAAGACTAAGAAAAAGGCAAAATCCGATCAAAACAAATTCCTAAACAAAACCAACCCCAAATAAATTAAAAATAATTATTAAACTCTCACAATAAACATCCAAAGTAATAAAATCGCGCATTTTTGTAGACGTTTCAGGATGATTTGCTTCACATGAAATAACAATATTATGATGAATTTTGCTGAAAAAATTTTTAAGCTATAAAAATAAAAATTTTAAAAATTACCCAGGCCTCAATATAAGATTTGCAATTGTATTAATTGTCCCATTTTTCAATAAAACAATACTTTTGTCAATATTTTCTGTTGCCTTCTTTCCATTTAAAAAAATATTTAAATCTGCCTAAAAATTAAAAAAAATTATTTTCAATAAAATAAAAAAATTACCTGAGGTTTTGATTGTTCAGAAATACAAGTTAAATTAATTTGAGAACCTTCATTGACAATAAGAGTTTGGCCAGATTGATAATTTTGGAAGCGAACAATTCGAGGTGGAACTATAAAAATTTAAGAAGAAAAAAATTAAAAATTAAGAAAAAATACCTATAATTTCAACAAAATCATGAGAACGCAAGAATATCCCATGTGGTCCAATAACTTGACATTGGAATAATCCATCATCATCCAGCGTTAAGTTTGAGATAGCCAAGTTTAATTCGCCATCTGATTCTTTTAATAATCTTTAAATGAAAATAATAAAATGGATTAGAAAATAATAATAAAATACCTATAACGTCCTGCAAAGCCCGGAACAACACCAGTTTCTTTTTCACTATAAATAACACTTCCTTTGGTATACCACTGAATTTGGAAAGGAGCATCAGTTTGAGCAATAGAGCATCCGAGTAAAACATCAGAGCCTTAAAATAAAAATTAAAAATCATTTTTAAATTTAAGTTCGTTCAACTCGTTTAGGTCAACATGTCAGAAAATTTTTTAAAAATTAACAAGGCTTTTGAAGTCAGTCAAAACTTACCAATAATAGCAGAATAATTTTTTGGGTGCTCCTTGAAATGAATTTTGTGAGAGTCAACTTGTAGTGAAGTAAGCAATAGCATAAATAGAATGAAGTGAATTTTTGAAGAAAATAATTGTAGAAGTAAATTTAATAAAGGCATCTGTAAAAAATTGAAAAATTAATGAGGAAAATGTAAAATTAGAACGCGGCAAAAAATTAATTCAAGTAAAAATAGAGGAACTAATATTAGAGATTAGAAAATGCGCGAAAACTCAAAACTTTGTTTTTATTCGGGTAGAAACAACTAGATATAAATAAAAATATATAGATTTTTGAAGTTTTAACAAAGGGGGTGGTCAACAAAAGCAACAAACAAAAACAACAAAAATACAATAAAAAAAAGGAAATGGCAACAAAATTCGCGCCCTCACCCCGTTATTTTGTTTCCCCAATTGTTTAGACCACCAGCCACACTCCAAGTGACAGGAAATTTCCATAGAAGGGAAAACACACCATTTGTTCAAAGGGCAAGCAATTGAAATGATGATGATGAAGAGCGCGAAAATGCAATGCACGCTAATTTTATTTTTAGAGGGGTCAGATTTTAACAAAAAAAACTAAAGAAAAAAATAAAAATAAAGTTTGCTATTCAAAAAAGGACGCCAAAAAACATTTAACAAAATGATAAAAAGAGAATTAAATAAATCATTTGATCGAATATTACATTTGGTCATATTGACAAAATGGTCAAAAATATAATTAATCAATTAACCAAATAATAAAATCTTTCAAAACACCTACAAGTGAAAAATTGGACATTTGGTCTAAAACGTGGAAAAATGAACTTTCAAGCCAAAAAATTGAAAAATTAATGAGGAAAATGTAAAATTAGAACGCGGCAAAAAATTAATTTCTATTATGTGTTATAATAGAAATTATGAGTTTTTAGATCACTAAAAATATTCTTAACTACAAAATGTGATGAAGAAAAGTTAAAATGAAAAGTAAGCATAAATATTCACATTTTATATTCACATTTTTGGGGGCATTTTCTCACTTTTTTCTATTTTTTATTTATAGCTTTTTATTATTCATTCGATTGGAAAAATAAAATAAAAATACAATAATTTATTTTTTACTTTTAAGGCAAAAACGGACAGATATTTTGTGAGGGGGGCTTCTTTATTTTTAAATATATTTTTAGCAAAAATGGAGAAATTTGGCAAGGAAAACAAAAAAAAACTTTTTCTTGTCTCCCTCGATTTTGTGGTTACAAGAGAAGGGGAAAATTTTATTTTTGAGAGGTCAACTGTTCTTAAAAGTTCTTTCTTTCTTTTCTTAAAAAGGTTAAAAACGGAAGGATTTAAGCTTAAGATTTGGCAAAAAATGGAAGAAAAATAGAAGAAAATAAGAAAAATAGAAGAAAAAAAGTTATTTGGCCTATTGACTATTCACAAACATTAAATAAAGTGGCAATGACCACCAAATGGTGTTTATGTAGATGTTGACAGAAATTATATTTTTTTTAAAGTAATGGGGAATAATGATGCTTTAAATTGTAATAATATAAATGAATTGAGAAGAAAAAAAAAATTAAAAAGCTGTCAATTTATTTTATAAAAATTTAAGAAAAATAAAAAAAATAATGGGTCAATTCAAAAAATAACATAACACAAAAAAACCCAATCCTTGATCACTAAATTAGAATTATTATATCTTTGGATTTTAAGTCGTAGGGAAAATAAAGAAATAATAGTGCCCCTCACTTCACCTTCTAATTCTTTTTCAAATAATTTATTGAAAATGAGGGAAAATAAAAATAATTTAAAAACGATAGAGTGATGATTCGGAAACTTTAAAAAAGAAAGAAAGGTCAGATCAAAGGAAGATATAAAATAAAAAGTGTGAAAATAATGTTACAATTGTGGGCAAAACAAATAAAAAAGTAATTAATTAACTTGAATTATTGGGATTTCTCGAGTGGAGTCAATTAAAGGATAGGTTTCTAATGGAGAGTGGCTTCTATTAGAAAGGCAAAAAATAATCACGCAAAAATAAAAAAATAATCAGTAGAAAATAAAAAAAAATCCTTTACAAAAAAGCCAACGAGAAAAGGCAAAATATTCCTCCTCCACCAACATTCCTTTCTCATTTTCCTCAAATGGTCAACTCATATACTAGATCAATAAAAAATATATTAAAATATTATTAATAATAATAATGCCGCTATATATTATTTCCCCTTTTTTACATTTTTTAGTTCGTTCGGGTATTATCTTCATTTATTTTACTGCCTTGGCATTTGGTGGAGGAGGAAAGAAAAGAGAGGAAACTAAACTATTATAATACTAAAATGTTGGCGGCAGCAACAAAATTTTTTGATGAATGTGTTGAGAGTGCCAAAAAAAAGTGGGCCTAAAGAAGAAAAAAATAAGTGAAGGGATTGAATGAATATGAATAGACCAAAAAAATAAACCGGAATTTGAAGCAACAAAAGAAGATAAAAAGAAAAAAATATAAAAAAGAAGGCGGGATTGAGGGGAAAATTAAAAGGGGAGGAAGTGGTGGTGGTGGCTAAAAACTAACTTTTATCATTAAAAATGCCGAAAGGCAGAAAATTTTCACGGTTAAAAGTAGAGAAAAGAAGTGATTGAAACGCGTGGAAATATATATTTTTCAATATTTTTGTAAACGAAGAAAGTCCCAAAATGAGGTGAGTGAGTGATGAGGTTAGTGAGAGGTGAGTGCAGCGTTTAAAAAAATAATTTAAAAATATTTAAAAATAATAAACTTTTTAAAAAATCAAAAGAAAAAAAAAACATGTTTTTGTCGTGTTTAAAGATCAAAAAATAAATATTTAAAAGAAACATGATACTTAAGATACAAACTTAAAAAAACAAAAATAAAAAGTTTTAAAAATTTTGGTTTGGTCAATTTCTTTAAATTTAATATTTAAACATAACAATCTTTAGAAGCTTCAAATAAATATTAGTCAATGAGGAACGAAAAAAAAATAAAGAAAATTTTCTTGGCCATTTGTTGTGCAGTTTAATGACAAGGAAAAAAGAAAATTTTTTGGTTTCTTCTCCCAGTGGGAAGTGAATTGGCTAAAATAAGTCTGACTGACTTCTCGGCTTTCAAATGGTCAGTTTTGTCGTAGCAACTCATTCATTGCATTTGACAATAACAAAAACAACAACTGACACTTCTTAATATTTTTAACAACAAAACAACAAAAGTCCAAAACATTGAAAAAAAAGTTTTTCTAGATTTTAGTCTTATTTTATGGTCAAAAAACTTATTTTAATAAGGAATGTTTAGTTGTTAAAATTAAAAAAGTACAAAACAAAAGAACAAAAGACAAAGTTTTACAATATTCAGTGCCTGTTCTACAAAAGAAATAAATAAAATTGTAATTGTGGTGTAGTTGGAAACGAGTAGGGTTTGAATGAATAAAAGAGAATATAGGGCAAAGGTTCGAATCCCACCAGCGGCAAATAATTTTTATATTGAAAATAAAGAAAATACAAGACAAAAATAAAATAAAAATAATTTTTGACTTTCTAAAAAATAAAAAAATTGGGATTAGAGATAGAAAATTGAATAAATAGAGTCTGAAATGAAGGCGATTTAATAGCAAAATTTTATTTTCTCATAAAATTTAATTATTTAGGATTGTTGCAATTTACACACCTTTAAGTAGACGATAATAAAATTTAGAGTTGATCAAAAAAATTATTTTTAAGGACAAAAACTGATTTTTCCTATTTTTTACTACGATCACTTCCACAATCATTGTCTAGAAAATTAATTGTCTTTTAAATAAAAAAGACTATAAAAGTGTGTAAAGTTTTGATATATTTTGCCAAAAAGATTGCTAAAAAGGCTATTAATTTTTTATTTTATTTTTTTTCTTAAATTAATCAACCAGGCAACTGCTTAAAAATAGATTAGTCCTTTTAAATAATTTTTTGGCTGTCCAAAGAATAATATAAAAAATTAAAAGAAGGAAGATAAAGTTTAAAAAAACATTAATTTTACAAAGGATGGGTAAATTTTGTAAATAAATCTTAATCTATGTGTGTGGCAATAAGAGAGAAATTAAAAAAAATAAATTATTGTTAGGGGAAAAATTAAAAGAAAATATTTAAAACTCCAAAAATAAATTTATGAGTATTTTTCGGCCATTTTTGTGGATCTAATGAAAGAAAATTAATTTTATCCTCCTCTCATTTTCAATAAATCCAAAAGAATTTTACTAGTATTATTGGCACACACACAAAGCTGAGAGGTATTAAAAAAAAGAGGAAAAGCATATATAAATAATAAAAACTAAAGTGCTAATAAACACAATCCAAAAATAAGGTTAAAAGAAGATTTTCTCATTTTGGAGGACAAAAACTGTCAATTTTTCCGGCTGAGCCCATTTTCTAATATTAAATAGTATTTTTAACCCAAAAAGTCGTTACTTCATTTATATAAATTTTATTTCAATTAGACTTGGATTAGTGTTTATTGTAGCGAAAATGAAGTGAAAAATAATAAAAGGAAAACAACAAAATGTGAAAATGAAGTGAAAAATAATAAAAGGAAAACAACAAAATGTGTGTGAAAAAAATATAGGGGAAGAAGCAAAATTAATAAATACTGCGCGAATCAGTTTGTGATTTGTAAAAGTGTGGGTAAAAAAATAAAAAGAATAAAGAAAATAAATTAAAAAATAATAATTTAAAGTTTCAAAGTTTTGAAAAATTTAGAAAAATTGGTAAAAAATAGAAAAAAAATTAAAGAAGTTGGAAAAATATAAAAAATACAAAAGGCCATTAATTTATAAATTAAATTTGTTTGCCAACATTTTAATCAAACAGTTGTTTTAATTTATTTTTGTAGTAAAAACATAAATATTCAAAAATATATTTAAAAATAAATATTATCTAAAATGTCGGCATAAATATTATCACAAAAGAAAAAATAAACTGAATATTGCTGCTCGTTAAATATTAATTTGAGGCGATAAATTAGAGTGAGAAAGGTTTGTAAAGGTGGCAAACACTGAGGGAATTAAAAATGATCAAAAAACAATTTTTTGAATTTTTAAAAAATAAATTAATTTTTTTCAATTAAAATTCAACAGTTTTAAACCAACTATTTTTATTGATTTTAATTATTTCAAATAAATAGCGTGCCAAGTACTTTCTTTTATAAAAACAATTTCATTGTTATATATTTACTACAAATAACAACAAAATTCATTTGGCCAAGGGAAGGGAGGATTTTGCGGGATTTCTCTATATATTAGCACTCATTGCAATTAGTGAGATTTGGCACAACAAAAGCGAGGAGGGGGAAATAATATATAAATTTGAAGGATGATGAAAAGGAGGGGGAAATGTATGAAGGGGAAAATGATGGGAAGAGGAAAGGATTTCATGTCAGAAGACCAACAAATAAAAATCTTAAACAAAAGGTCGAAAGAATTAAAAAAATATTAAAAGGTCAATAAACAAAATGTCCAAAAATGTCAAAAAATAGGAAAAATGTCAAAATAGAGAAAATAAAAACATATGAAAAAATAAAAATAAATAAAAATCTTTTGGATCTTTTGAGAAAAAAATTAAAAGAAAAAGGATTTTAGAATTTTTGATTTGTGGCAAACCGCGCAATAATTAAAAGGGAAAAGTGTTTCTAATGAGACAAAAGTATAGAATAAATATAGCATGTTAAATGGTCCTTTGCCATTTTTAATAAATATGTTTGTATGGGTCTAATTAAGAATATGGCATATTTTTAAAAAAGAGAAAATTGAGGGAATATATCGCGCATCTTTTATGAATGATTAAGTTTTTGAAAAAATACAAGAAAATACATTTTTCCTTTTTTGGTCATAACTTTTTTCTTTTAACTGAAATTTTTAATAATTAAAATGCTATTTTATAAAGAATTTTCTTGTCTATCCAATGATATAAAAAGTATTAGAATCGGGTCATTTATTCTCGAGTTAAAAGCATAGACTGAACCGAGGTAGATTAAAATCAAAATTTTTAGCCTTTGGTGTAGTGGGAAAAATTTAGATTTTCAACACAAAAGGATTGGAGGTTCGAATCCCACTGGCGGAAACAATTTTTAATTTCTGAAAAACATGTTTATTTATCAAAAAATTTAAATTTTCTTCAAAAAAATTTATTTTTCTAGTTTTTCAACTTTGTTTTAGTTGTTTTAAATACCGACCAAAGGTTATTTTAAAAGGGAAAATAGTCAGTCATTTCTCATCATTAAATAAAAAAGAACGAAGAGATGCTTTTGCTTAAGCAAAGCAACAAGAAAAATACTTTACATTTACTTATATTTATATGCCATCAGCGAAAATAAATATATATATATAAATTGGATTGATTAACACAAATTTTATGCTTTGCGCTCTAACAAAATTTTATTTATTTATTTCCTTCCTTTTTAAATTAATTCCACAAGAGTGTGTACTTTTAGTTGAGTAAAAACTTGTTCAACCCCGTTTTGACCGCAAAATTATGGACCCGTTAGATTTTATTATTATTTTGTTGCTTTGCTTTATTTTTACAATTAGCTTATTTAAAATGGAATTTAAATATTTATTTTTGAAGTAGTTGATGAGAAAAATAATTATAGAGGTACAATATTTTTAAATATAATTTTCCAATAAAAATTTTTAATTTAAAAAGATTTCAGATTTAAAAGAAATAAAATAGTTTTTAAAAAATGCAAAAAAGTGGTTGTCTAATGGTCATTTTAAACTTTGAAAAAAAAAGATGAAAACTGAGTAGCTGGGAATATTTTTTTGTTTTTTTGGATCCCACAGGTCCTTCCAATATTTTTTTGAAAGAGCATAAAGAAATGGGAAGGCAGTCTTGGCATTTTTGTGCCAAGTTCTCTCTAAGAAATGTATGGGAGGATAAAAGGTCAAAAAGAATTGTGAAGGTTGGAGGGGGAGGGAGAAGATGGGGTGGCGATGGTGGACATTAAAGTAGTATATACTGATAAGAGAGATATCTAACAGAAAAAGGAGGGATATCTGAGAGATTATAACGGGCTCGCGTGAAATGAAAGATATGTGAGATATTGAGGATGTTGAGAAGAGATAAGAAAGAGATTATGATGATTTAAGAGAGGTTAGGTATAGGACAGAGCCTTGTGATAGCTGGAAACGGATAAGATAGAGCTTATGATAACTGAGAGATCTGGGATAAGAAAGAGATTACAAATTAAAACTCAAATTGTCGAGACTTGAAGAAAAAAAAAAGCAAATGAAGCCCCCACAGTCTATATAAAAAGCGGAAAAGAATTGGTAGGGAAATTGAGGGTAGGGGAAGAGGAAATAGAGAGGGTGGTTTAGTAGAGGAATCTTCAAGGCGGAAATGTTTGTTTTGTGTGTTAAAAAGGGGTAAAAGTCAGGCCAAATAAATGGCCAATGTTGAATGTCATCGCTTTTTCAAGTATTGGACATTAAAAAAAGGCCAAATCTTCTCAAAATTGAAGAGAAAAAATTTTTTGCAGAAAAATTTAAAGAAGTTAAGAAAATTAATATTTAGTTAAATATGGACTATAAAAAATTTAAGCCCAATCTCGAATGAATAAAAAGATTTGGATGATTTTACAAAAAAATATAAAATTTGCAAAATGCGGAAAAATGAAAGAAAAAATTGCAAAAATAGAAAAAAAAATGTAGCAAATAAAAAAATCCTCGTAAATTGAAAAAAAATGCAGAAAACAAAAAATAAAAGTGTAAATAAAATTTAAAAAATTTTTTAAATTCAGAATATTCACTAAAAAAATAACAAAAATAATTAAAATTAAAAAACAAGCAAAATAAAATTATTTTCCACTGAAAGGGTTCGAACCTGTGCCCCTCCAAAACCTAATTATAGGACTAAAAAATTTAATTTTCCACCAGTTTTTATAATAAAAAATCGGCCCAATTTTTTGGATAAAAAAATAACATTTTTCACTTAACAAACCAATCTAAAAAATATATAAAAAAACATTGCTTTAGATATTGCTATTTGACCGCGAAAATGAACAGAAAATCTCTTGGGGATTTAAAAAGAGAAAAAAGAAAATTGTGGTTGCTAAAGCTTAATATTTTTAAGAAAAAAAATACTTGTAAAAAATTGTTTGAAAAAAATTGTTTCTCTTAAAATTAAAAGGGCAAAATATTTAAAATAAAATGGGGGGAAATGAAAAAAAAATGAAAAAAAAATGAAAAAAAAATATTTTTGAGAAAAGTAAAAATTAAAAAATAAAAGAAGAAAAAGTTGGTGGGTACGCCCTGGGTTTGTCGCGCGAGCCAAAATAAAATTAGATTAAAAATCAAAAAGAAATAAAAAAAAAGAAAATAGTAAAAAATATTAGCGAAAATAAAAGAAAAATAACAGCCCGTGGAAAATCAAAATGCCCCGAAAAAATGCAATAAGTTTTACCCAAACTTGGAAAACTTTAAAAAATATTTTTACCTAACAAATATCCTATACTAACAATTTCAAAAATTCAAAAAAACCTCAAAGTCAAATTTTAAAAATTTAATTAGGTTCAATTTTTACTTGAATATCCATGCAGCCGGCCACTGGTGTCAAAGGTTGTGAATGCTCGTCGGTTGCGATAATTGACAAAGATGATGCTTCCAACACTTCTTAAATAATAAAACATTGCATTTATTCCAAAAATTAAGTAATAAACCTGGCTCGAGTATCTCCGTTTTGACCGTTACATGGCCTTCAGGTGAGCCTTTAGGATTGCTCAAACGTGGATCCAGCTCCATAAACATCTCTAAAATGAAATTTTTAATTTGGTGTTGAGGAGAGAGAGTGGAGAGATCAAGAGGATCAGGGAATGCCCAAAATTTATTCAATAATCATCTAACGTCATGATCCCAATCCCAGTCAAAGTCGAAGCAGTTAAACCAACAACTTAGAAATAATAGAAACGGGACAGTGCTCCTCGGTACAAAAGAGTCGGAAAACTTCATGGCTTCAAGAAAGCGATTACTAGACGATTCCTATTCCCCCAAGAAACAAAGTTGGACAATATGAACATTTTCTACTCTAATCTAACCGATTAAACCATTAAAACCCCCAAAAACCTGTCAAAGTCGGCCATGTTAGATAATCATCATCAACATTTCCATTGCCATCAGATTTATCGTCTTCCTTTCCTTTTGCTTCTTGTTCTTGAATTAAATAAGTTTCAATTGCATCATCCAAATATTTCTTCTTTTCATCATAATTTCTACTCAATTTGACTTGGCAATCAACATGTTCCAAAAAGAAATCATTTCCATCAAAAGAGTCGCTAGGGCGAGGATGATCAAGACGAATTTCTTCAAGATGCTCCCAAAAACCTGTGCGATTCTTCAATTTTTCGTCTAATTCTTGTTCCCATTTGGTCAAGTTGTGGCCATAATCCTTGTATTTTTTGATTGATTTCTTGTTTGTTTGAAGTTGTAGATTTGCCATAGAAGTTGAATAATTGTAAAATTTAATAATCAAAACTGAAAATTAAAAATAAAATTAAAATCGCGCAGAAGCAGACAGAAAAACGAGAAAGAAAAGAAAAACTTTTTCTAAAAAAATTTTTCGCAACTTTGAAATGTAAAAAGACAAAACGTCAGTAAGCCAAAATGTACATTATTCTGTTTATTGACAAAACGTACAAATATTTTTGGTGTTATGAAATATTTATATTAGTTAACATTTTGAAATTTACCGTAATGTCGAACTGTGAAAATAGTTCATAGGCAAAACGTCAGACTATTTTAAAGTTGCAAAGAAGGTGGAAGGTGGTCAAGAAAGTTGCCGCAACTTTTTTTTCTTTTGTTGCGCGTTATGTGATTTTTGTTTTGTACTGTTTTATTATCCCTTTTTTGCGTTTAATACAGTTTTCTAGATTCAAGTCGAAAAATTACATTCTTTTTTTTTTTTACTCTGATGACTAACAACAATGGATCTATTATTTCCAATGAGATTGATAAAGAAGCAACATTTAAAGAATTTTCTGCAAAATTTATTTCAACAATAGCAGCTAGTGGATCTGATTCTTCTGAGGTTTGTTTTATTAAATTACTTTCTTGCATAGAGGGGAAAACTCCCGTGAATCGCTTAAAGAAATTTGTCACTTTGGTGTAGTGGGAAAATTCTTAGTTTATCGCGGAGGTTCGAACCCTCCTGAGAGAAAATAATTTTTAAATACTGATTAATGATTATTTTTTGACTTTTTATATTTCTAGCACCTCTTTAAACTCCTGTAAATTTTTTTCGGTTTAAATTATAACTTTGACATTACTTTTCTCTTTCAGAATATAGGCGGCACTCGTGATGGTTGGCTGCTTATTGAAGCAATTAAACAATTCGAGTATATTTTCTTTTAGTTCCTAAATAATAAAAAATTCTTTTGCAGCAATGACTGGACTAAAACCTTCTTTTATTATGTGCAAGCATTGGAACTCGAAGATCCCAAAAAATTAATTGAGAAGTTGAATGGAAAAGTGCACATGTTCCGTGATCGTGAAAACAAACTGAGGGTTGCTGTTATTAAAACTAAGTCCAACTCTGAAGTAATGAATTTGATTGACAGTGCAATTTCGAGGCGGTATTAATTTTTTAAATTTTTATTAGAAAATCTGACTAATTTTAAGAAACTCCAAGCGTCATTCTCGCTACCGTTTTGCCTTTTCTGATTATTCCTATCGAAGGCTTGCATCGACTTATCAACATCATATTAGACTGCCACTATTTAATTGCAACTTTTTTTATTCTACTAATATTTTGGACCGCCAGTCTCCACAACTTGAAAGAATTGATGATGTTGGACTTGATGTTGGTCTTGGGCAACAAGGAGGACAGCAAGGACTATCTCAGGAAAATATCGGTGAGGCTAGGGATTTTTTTGTTTTTGGGGAATTTTTAAGCTTTCCATGGGCTAGGAATTTTTCTCAATTTTTGAAACTCATTATTCCCATTTTAGATACGATCTCAACAGCCACAAATGAATCAGATAGTCGCAAAACGCCTCCTTTTCTTGATGAGACGCGACTGACTAATTGTTCTGCAACCAAAAAGCTTCGTTTTCTGCCACAGTATTTTGAGAAGATTTATGCTGCAAATAAGGAATGGCTTTCTAGAAAGAAGAAGAATAAGAGGTTGGCGCCCTTTTTAATTTTAATTGAGGGAAAATGAGTTGAATTTTTTTTAATTTATTGGAATTTTTTGCTTGGGCAATTTTTCTAAATTTTGAATGTCTCATCCAATGAATGTCTCATTTTTTAAATTTTCAGTTCCAACTCAAGCTTGTCTTCATCTGGATCTTCGACTGAATGCATCATCTCTATTCTCTGCTTGGAATTTTCTGAATTGAAGATTTGATTGAAATTATTCGAATGATTAAAAATTCAAAAATTATTTTTCACAAAAATATCCTGGTTTGAGATTTCTATTATTAAATTTTTTCCAGCAATAAATTTATGTTCGTGCTGTTATTTGGAGGATTTTAAGGTTGTTTGGTTTTTTTAATTAAAAGAATTTTGGCAATTTTATTACGTTTTTTAGTTCTCATGTGAACTTCGTTTCTATCCCTCCTCCCCAGCTACTTAATTTTCCCTTCTAATCATCGAAACTCATGTTAAGCAATTTTTTCCTAATGTCCCACAACATTTAATATTTATTGTAAAAGACACCCTTTCATTTCCTTTTCTCTCTCAACAATTTTAAAATTCCAATTAAATGTTTATAATTAATTGATTAATTTAACTGTTGTCTACAAAGCAAACAAAACAAAGAGAAATTTATGTTTAACGTGGAAAAATGTCTGTAAATTGATGTTTAGTGTGTGTGATGATTGCTCACATGTCTATTTATTATTATTTTTGCACCCAACAAATGTCTTTAAATTTCTTTTCAGTTTCTTTATTTTTCTGAAAATGTTTCCTTAAAATGTCTTCCTAAAATTCTCTTTTTTCTCTAAAAAAATTTCCAGCAAATTAATTTAATAATGAAAACCTCCAATTTAAATGGCCATGAACCACAGTCAAACAATTCAAATATTCTTCCTCCTCTTGACGACTCTTTTCAGCCCAAAAAGTTGACAGCAATTAATGGAAGTTCTGATCACCAATTGTTTAGAAACCTCTCCGCAACGGTAAAATAAAAATAAAAATCCTAAAAATATTCTTTTCTCTAAGAAATTGGCAGAATTACAAGAACCTGACAGCAGCAGACATCAACTCAGAAGAATAAGTGAAGGGGACAAAGAGCATTTGGAAGGTAGCAGCTCTCCTCCTACTATTTTACAGGAGTCTAAAGTGCTTGTTCTCTATACTGGAGGTTTTTTTTATTTTATTTTTTTTCGAAATTTTTTAATTTCTAGGGACAATTGGGATGAAAAGTTGCTGCGATGGAGGTTATTTTAATTATTAAAATTCAAATTTTAATTAAAATAATTTTAAGTTTACGCTCCTGAGCAGCACTATCTCCCCAAAATCATCACAAATCTTCCTCCTTTAAACGACAAAGAATTTGTTGAATATGCCTATGCAGATGCCCAATTGAGGCCTTATGCTTTACCTTTAGTGAGGGGAATGAAAAAGAGAGTGGTTTATTGGGTACATTTTAAAAATTAAATTTTTATTAAAAATTCTCTCTTAAATTCGGTAGTTGGTGGAATACGAACCTTTACTTGACTCGTCTGACATGACTTTTGATGATTGGACAAGGATAGCAAAAGTTAATTTTTATTTTTTCTAAAAAATATTTTTTTCTCCAAGGACATTCGCAAGTCTTATTCAGCTTATGACGGTTTTGTAGTCCTCCACGGCACCGATACTCTAGCTTATACAGCTTGTGCTCTCTCCTTCATGATGGAAAACCTCGGAAAGCCTGTTGTCATTACTGGAGCGCAAGTGAGCGAAAATTAATATTTTTGGTTTGATTTATCAATAAATAGATTCCAGTTGGTGAAGTTCGCTCTGACGGTCGTGAAAATATGATTGGGGCTTTAATTGTAGCAGGAAACTTTGACATCCCTGAAGTTTGCGTTCTTTTCAACAACCGACTCTTCCGTGGAAATCGGTGCACAAAAATCGACAACAGAGGTCTTGAAGCTTTTGACAGTCCGAATATGCCACCTTTAGCTACTATGGATATTTCTATTAATGGTAAACTTTAAAAAATAATTTTTAAATAAATCTTCAATTAATTTAAGTAAATTACGAATCAATCTTTCGAAGCAACGAATTACGCCCTTTTACTGTACAAGAAACTCTGTGCAGAAATGTTGTTGTCCTCCGCATTTTTCCTTCATTATCCATTGAATCGGTATTTTTTCCAAGTTTTAGACTAAATTTCAATTTTCTTTCAAGGTCAGAGCCCTCCTATGCCCACCAACTCAAGGCGTGGTTCTTCAAACGTATGGCTCTGGAAATGTCCCTGCTGGAAGGACTGATATAATGGAAGAAATTAGAAAGGCTGTTGAACGTGGTTGCCTTATCGTAAATATTTCTCAGTGCCCTAAAGGAATTGTAACGGCTTCTTATCAAAATGGAAAGGTTTAAATCGATAAAATTAGAAAAAAATTTAAAAAAAAAATTTATTTTTTAGATATTAGCAGAGACAGGCGTTATTTTTGGTTCAGACATGACGACTGAAGCTGCTCTAACTAAATTGGCCTATGTTTTGGCCAAACAAGAATGGAATTTGGAAACAAAAGCGATGGTAAAACGATTTTTTTAGATAGAAGGAAAATTTTAATTTTTAAATTTCTAGATGTTGCGTCGCAATTTGGCTGGTGAATTGACTGTTGCACGCTCTGAACAACCCAATGAACTTGATATGAGTTAGAAAAATAAATTTTAGATTTTTTGAAATTTTTTAAAAATTTTTTTGAAATTTTTTAAAAATTTTTTTGAAATTTTTTAAAAATTTTTTTGAAATTTTTTTCTTAGTCCCTCGATTGGCCAAACATTTACGAATTACTTCTTCCACTGAAACTCAATTGCTACGCAAAGTTCTTTTCCCACCTCTAAGTTGCCATGCATCATTTGCTAATGATCTTTCTAGTCTTGAGGTTTTTTAAAAAATTAAAAAAAAATTTTTTTTTAATTTAGAAACTTCGTCTAAGCGGAGCTGATCTTTCTGGAGGTGATTACAATATGCGAACCCCACTTCATATTGCTGCAGCAGCAGGAAATGCAGAAACAGTAGAATATTTACTTAGGCAAGGGGCTTCTGTTCACATTAGGTAAAAAATTGAAAAATTAATTTTTAAGAGGGCTTTAAGAGGGCTTTTTTTTCTAAAAAATTTCTAAAAATTTTCTAAAAAATCTCAAAAATTTTTCCAGAGATTCTTCTGATGAGAATGCACTCGTTTGTGCTGTTCATTCACGAAATATTGAAGTTATTCGAATGATTCGACAAGCTGGTGGCGAGTTGGTTCAGGCAAAACAACGAATTGGTGTTTTAAAAAATAATTTTTTAATTTATTTTTTAAAGGTGTTGAACTCTGCCTTGCATCAGCCTCGAACGATTTGTCTGCTATAAAGGCTTGGCATGCAGCTGGTGCAGATCTCTCAACATCAGACTATTCGGGAAGAACAGCTCTGCACATTGTAGGGATTTTAAATTTTTTTAATTAAAAAAAATTTTCAGTCGTCCGCGCGTGGATTTGACCAATTGTGTGATTTTCTCTGCAATACTGGTGGCGTCAATAAATTAATTAAAGATTGTAATGGAAGAACAGCAATAGATGAAGCTTTAGCAGCATCAGAAGAAGGTAGAGTTGGAGAATTAATTGCACCTAATTTTCAAAATATTCTTGCTCTTTTTGGCCTTAAAAATAACAAAAATAACTCTAACTAATATTGGCTTTCCGGAAAAATTTATGTTATATTTAGCATCAAAATGTGTTTTTATTTTTATTTTCCCAGAATTGTATTTCCGGAAAGTTTATTATATTATTTTTCATTGTCAAAATTAAATATCTTTCCGGAAGTAATTATGTTGTATTTTTTCCGGAAAAGTTTTATTATTTATTTTTCAGAGTTATTTTTTTCCGGAAAAGTTTTCAGAATTATTTTTAAATAAAATACGTGTATTCTATCCTTATTCTGATTGTTTTGTTTTTCTTTAATTCTTTTATTTTTCCGATAGCAAACAAAGTTTCAAATTTTATTATAACATTTATCTATTTTTAAGAAAAAATAAAATAAAATTGAGAATTATTGCAATTTGTAAAGTGAAAGTTACAAAAAATAATAAAATCACGGGGTATTGATTTTAATAAAAGCAAAAAATATTTTATGGAGCACGTGAAGAAAAAATGAAAATAGAAAAATATTTAATTTTAGAATGGTAGAAAAATAAAATATAACAATTAATATTTGAACTCGTTCTAGGATGAGGACCAAATTCCACACCTTTGTTTATTTAATTTTTAATAAAACAATTTTTAGCGATTTTTAGCCTCGTAATTTTCGGAGAATGTTTTTTTTAATTTTTTAACAATTTTATGAGCAAATATTAGGTGGAAGAATGATATATACAAAAAATGACTAGCAAAAAATTTAAAAAATAAAAGAAAAATAAAAAAAAATTTCTAAAAATATTTTTTTATCGTTTTAACCCTTAACTGAAGAAATCCAAAAAATATTTTGAACAGTAAATTTCCTTTTAGTGCTGTTCGAAGTAAAAGGAGAGGATAATAATGGAACCATTCTCCTATAAAAAATTATCCAAAGAATTGTAGTTATTCCAATAATTAATAATTCCATTGACCAAGCCATTTTTGGGCCATAAATTGTGTATAATGTGCTTAAAATTAAAAATCAGAATTAAAAATTTTTTTTTTAAAAATCAGAATTTTTCAGAATTTTCCAAAAACCTCATTAAAATAGGTCCAAGCATTCTAGCAACACTTCCAGATATTTGAAAAAATCCTTGTTGCGTTCCCTGACGTCTAGGCCCAATTATATGAGAAAACAATGTATTCATAGCAATATTAAGTATTGGAAAAGCTAATCCAATAAATACAACATAAGAAATAAAATATAGCCAAACATTTACTTGGCCAGTGCTTTGACACCAACTATTTAATTAATATATTTTATTATTTTCAGAGTTATTTCCGGAATTATTATTAAATTGTGTTTCTTTTCCGGAAACCTTTAGAGTTATTTTTATTAAGAATTACTTTTTTCCGGAAAGGTTAAGAATTATTTTTTCATAATTAATTTCCGGAAACTTTAGAATTATTTTTATTAAAAATTATTTTTACGGAAACATATAAAATCGTATTTTTAATTAAAAATATTGATAATTAAAATCATTATTAGCCCACTTGAATTTATCTGTATTACATCCGACAGGTTCTAGATCAGATGGTAAATGTTCTATTTTATAAGCCAGTCTCTCTACAAAATTAAAAAAAAATTAAAAAAAATTAAAAAATTATTTTTAATTAATTTACCTTTCTCAGTATAAACTTGAAGCGGATTGCTAAGAAATGGCCAGGGGAAGGTAACTACGTGGAAGACGCCAAGACCCAATATTGACAAAATACAACTTAGACGGAAATTTAATCTTAAATAAAAAAATATTTTAATTTAAAAAATTAAATAAAACATACTCCATATTCGAAGATTTAAAATAAATATAAAAAATGTAAGTAGCAAAGGTTATTGCCCCAACTAATGCTTGCGCAATAGAAATAACTTCTACAGCCTTTTGTTCGGTCCATCCAAACATCGTCATAGAATATGGACTTCCTATTGTTTCCAAGTTTGTTTGGACAAACATTTGAGTAAATCGACTTAGATAACAAACAAAACAAGCAATTAAATCGTAAGGCGGTAATTTTGAAGGCAATGATGATGTTAGGGAGTTTACTGATCCCTTAAAATGTTTTTGTGTTTTTATTGTATTTTTTACAATTTAGAAAATATAAAACTTGGATTGTAAAACTTTAAAAATTACAAAACTTAAAAGAATAGTAAAACTTGTTTTTAAGTTTTGTATTTTTCCTTTTGTATTTTTACAACTTTTTTATAAACATGCTTTGTGTTTTTAAAACTTGGAGGATTGTAAAACTACTATAAGAATTGTAAAACATTTTTCTTTTTATATTTTTTCTTTTGTATTTTCTTTTTGTGTTTTTCATTTAAAACTTGCCTTTGTTGTAGCTGTTTCTGATTTGTTGCTTTCACCATTTTCAACTGTAACAATTTTATTTTTTTCTTCATGGTGTAGACCAGCATATACTTCTTTGAAAAGAAACATCAAAATAATAGTTCCAAAGAGATTCATTGTACAGGCCAAAAATGCTGGTCCAGTATACAAATTGAAGCGTAACTGTCCAAATATTGTAGTACCCGGATACGTGAATGAAGTGAATAAAAGTTGGAATGCTGCAAAGGATTGTAAAACATTTAAAACATTTAAAATATATATTTTTTCTTATTTTTATTTATTTTATTCAACTTGTTTCTAAAATTAATAAAATACAACTTGTTTTGCAAAACTAATAAAATGTAAAACTTGAATGTGTAAAAATCATTCTAAAACTTGGATTGTAAAAAAATAATACAAGATTGTAAAACTTTAATTCTTAAAACTTTTAATTGTAAAACATTAAAACTTTACGGGAAAACTTAATTAATTTAAACATATTTATTTAAAACTTTAATTTTTAAAAACACAAAGGTTTGTTAAACATACCTGGGCCACTAGTTGAACCAAGCGCTTGCCCACAAGTGACAAAAGCTATAGCTCTTATGCGATCCTTGCTAGTAGAAGCAGTTGATGCGTATGTTCTCAATAAACAAACATTCCCTGAACATTTATTTTTATGAGAAACTGTTAAAAATTGAATACCAGAGCCCATTCCAGTCATAAACCTTCCAAAGAGAAGAATATATAATTTTGGTATTGTAGTCATTTCTAAGCTCAAATAACAAAGATTCCCCATAAACATAAGTGCCAGACCAACAAAAAGAGGCAAACGAACTTGTTGGATTTTATTGCTCCAATAGCCGAATAAAGGCGCAGAGATTATCTGTCCAACAGAGTAGATGGCTATAATCCATCCAAACATCGTCTCACTTATTGAGCGGTCAATCTTTTAATTATTAGGGGGATTTAAAGATTAAAAGAGGGAATATATGATTAAAAATAATAAATTACAATTTGTATATATGGCCACATAGAAGAGAAATAAAGAGAGAATTGGACTGTTCCAACAAAGGAGAGTATGCTTGCAATGTAAATACTATTCCAATTTGTTTCAGGCATGATAGTAGTACTACTTCTAATAGAATCTCGACGGTCGTTTGTACCAGACTCACTCTGTTTTTCATTAAGTGGATCTTTCATTGAATTAGGCATATTTATCTAGTAATGTTTTAATAATTAAGCAAATGTTTTTAATATAAAATGTTTGAGTAGCAAAAACATGCTTAATTTAAGAACTTAATGATTATTGTTGTAATAAAACTTTAATTAATTTATATTATTAAACTTGGATTGTAAAAACATAAACTTAAGACTTTATTATACAACTTTATTGTAAAACTTTTTTTTAGAATTACAAATTGTAAGAATTAATAGTTTATTTTACATTTTGTACTTATTTTAATCAGAATTTTATTAAATTACAATTTGTAGTTTTAATTTTACAATTTTCAGCCTGAAAGTATTCACAAAAGAACAATAAAATACAAAAGTTAAAATTAAAAAACTTAATTTTTTTTTCAAAAATTCATAGCTTGGGTTATTTCGGTTAGATCAAAATTCTGTCAGTTTATTTTATGAGTTATTTTTTGAAGAATATTCAGTAAAAAAATCGAAAAATGTTTTCTATATTTTAAACTTTTTTTCTATAGTTTTTCTTTTTTTTTCTTTTTTTCTACAATAGAAAAATTAAATAAAGAAAAAAATACAAAAATCAGAATAAAACATCTCTTTATAAACTTTTTTTTTTACGGATTGTAAAACTTGAGATAAATTAAATTTAAAACATCACAAGAATTTCTAATTAAATAAATGTAGGCGTGAACAAATAATTAATTAAATGTTAAAATTGTTTGCCCGACAGTTTAAGCTGATTAATTTTTAATTTAATTTTAATGAATTAAATAATCCAATTATTTATATATTCAATCATTAACTGAACACAAACTTTTTTCTTTTAAAAAATTTAAAGAAGCAAACAAATGTTTGCGCTTCCTCAAATTCAATTTCGGTCAAAAAGAGGATAATGATTATAAAACAAAGTTTAGTATTTCTCTCTCTTTTAAATCAGAACAAATAGAAAAAAGAAAAAAATATAAAAAATACAAAAAATACAAAAATGAGTAAAGGTTGTGTGAAATGTTGAATGAATAGAAGGGCCTTAAATCAAGCAAAAAAAAATATTTTTTTTTAAATTAGCCTGTACCTAAAAGAATATTGAAGGACTTAATAGCTTTCAGTTTTTTTCTAATTTTTAAATTTTATTTGTATTATTTATTTTATTTTTTATGTTGAAAAGTGTACTTTTTAAAATAAATATAAGTATTTTTAAAATTGTACAAACAAAAATATTTTTTTTCTTTTTAACTTGTTTTTACTTGAATCAAACAAAGTTCTATTGTAAGTTCTAATTTAATAAATTCAAGTTTTACAATCCTTTATTTTTTATAAAGCTTGTTTTACAATGAAGTTTTAAAAAATAAGTTTTACAATTAATACAATTAAATTTACAAATTAAGTTTTACAACTTTGTTTTACAATTAAGTTTAAATATATGTTTAACAAATGTATTTTGCAACTTTGTTTTACAATTAAGTTTAAACTATATTTTGAAGAAAACAAGTTGGAAAAAATAAATAAAAATAAATAAAACTCCTTAAAAGAACATAAGTCAGGTTTTAAGAAAAACAATGTTCACGCCAAATGTTTATTTTAAAAAGGCTGAAGATTGCTACTAGGATTTAAGCTAATTTATTTTGTCAAACAAAAATAAATGTTTTTTTTTAATATTTTTAAGTTTGTACTCTTTGATCGTGCTATGCGGTGTAAAGACAAATTTTAAAAATAAAATAAAAAATATTTTATTTATCCTTCTCTCAATTATAATTAAAAATAGAAATAGAGATAATCCTTTCCTCTTTTATCCATTTTTTTAAAATAGGAATATTTATAGATTAAATTAAAAAATAAATAAAAATAATTATCAGAAATGGATAAAATATTTTTTTTTTTAAATTAAAAAAATAATCTGTCAAAAATAATTGTGTGAAATACATAAAACTCATTTAAGGTACAAATTGAGAATTAAATAAAATTCTTTGGATAAAAAAATAGAAAAATAAAAATTGAGAGTTAAAAAATAAATATAATAAAAAATAATAAATAATTGCCATAAAAACTTGTTTAAATAAATATTAACGGTGTGTTAGGGGATTAAACATATAAAATTTGTGAGGTCATTTTATGAGGCAAAAATTGAAGAGTAGTTTTTATGACGCATTTATTCATATATTTTCTAGTTGTTTAGGTGGAATGTATTTTTAAAGTTAGGTATAGTGAGTCATTGTAAAACATTCTTTCTCTACCTATTACAATGTTTTTGCAAACATTTAGATATTTACATAATTTATAAAAATCAAAACTTGATATATTTATCTAAATATATATTTAATATGCAAAGTTGGTTAAAACATTAGCTCAAAAACATTGTCTCTAAAACACATTTACAATTGAATTGTAAAAGTTAAAAATAAACTTAATCCTTTAGTAAATATATTTTATTTTATTATGTTTTACAATAATGTTGTTGCTGAAATAATTTTGAGACAAACTTTATTTGTAAAACTTAAATTGTAAAAATGTTATTGAGAAGAACAAAACAAGGTGTGAGCAACAAGGTTTAATTAAAAACAAGTTGTAAAAAAAGAAATTGTAAAACAAGTTGGAAAAAAATAAGTAGGTAAAACAAGTTACAAAAGTACAATAGATGTTTCAAGTTTCAAAAAACAAGTTGTAATTTTGCTTAATATTGATTTTAAATTATTAATTAATATGAATATTAAACTTGAGAGAACTTATTTAACTCAAATTAAAGTTAATAAGTTTTTCAATGGATTTAATTAATTTTGCGAGGGAGAATAAATTCAAATGAGAGATAAAATATTTATACAGCTAAAAAGGAGTATTTTTTAAAAAAGTATTGGAAATTTGTCAATTAGTCTGAATTTAATAAAATTTGAATTATTCACAAATAAAATAAGAAAAGAAAAGCTAATTCCAACATGAATTTTCAAAAAAAAAAATAAAAAGATAAAAGAATAGAAAGATAATATCCTATGTATCTGCAAATACATATAAATGAAATGTTTGTTTGATTTTATTTCGAGAGAGAGTTTGAAAAAAATTATTTTATGATGTAAAGGAGAATTTATGATCTAAATTCTGTCAATTAATGTTTTTAGCTTTCTTCTATGAAATTGTGAATAAAACTTGGATGTTTACAGGAAAATATCAAAATTTGTTTAAAACTTGTTTAAAACTTGTTTTGTGTCTGGAAAGATGTTTGTGAAGATGTTTTATTTAAAAATAAAGTTGGAACAATTGTAAAAACAATTTTTATTAAACTTTAATTAAAACTTGATGTTTGTAAAATAAAATTAAAAACTTTGTAAAATAAGTTGCAATTGTAAAACAAATTGTTGAAAAACAAGTTTAAATTTCTCATTAAATTCTTTCTAGTTAATTTATGTTCCCTTCACCCTAATAGTAGTGCGTAGGGAACATTGTCTTTATTATTTTTATTTTTTTTGTTCAAAATTCCCTTAAATTATTTTAAATTTTGCACTCATTTTTTACTTCCTTTTTAAAATATCATAAAAATATTAAGTCATAATCAGCCCTCAAATATTTTTTAAAATTAGTCATTAATTGTAGTGCTATTTAAATTTAAAGAAATATTATTTTTTATATTATTCTGCAATAAAAATGAATAAATATTTAAAAATAAAATTTAATAAATTAGTTTTAATATTTTTAATAAATTTTTCATCGTTTTCTTATATTTATTCAATCAAAATATTCCCTCAATTAAATTATAAAATTAGTGGTAGATTAGAATGTGTGACTTATATTCCCTCAAATATTTCTACGTTATCTCCTCCAAAAGTCAAAGTTACACCCATATCTAATGCTCAAGTACAGCTTTGGGATGAAGATGGTGATTTAAAATATATAAGACATTTTTAGAAATATTTAAACTATTTCTTTCTATCACTATAAAATTTGTTCCTTTCACATTACTAGTAGTGTGTATGGAACATTGCAAAAATTATTAATTTTTAATTTTTCTCTAAAAATATTTTCAAAAATTCTCCAGCTCGAATTAAACTCCCATTTGGCTTAACTCTTGATGGAGATGATTTTCTGGGAGGAACAAACTCTTTAAATGATGGAACATTTTATTTAAATGCCAAAGGAGCTTCTGAATTTTTTGGAATAGCTGATTTAGAACCTTATCTATTAATTAAACATAAATGCAGTGGAAATTTAGAAAAGGAATTAGAAGAAGAGGTAATTGAAAATTAAAAAAATAAGATAATTTTTGGCTTAAAATTGAATAAAAATGAAAATTTAGAAGTGTTGGTTAATCAGCCGTTATGATTTGTCAGCTCTTCCTGAAGAAAAATACAACTTGGGAATACGTCTGGGAGCTGGCAGCAGATTGATAACTAATAGAATATGTTAAATAATTTATTAAAGAATTATTTTAAAATTTTAAATTAAAAAAATTAAAAAAACAATTTCTTATTTTTATTTATTTCGCAACTCATTTATCTATTTTTTATTATTTTAGTCTTTATATTAATTGTTTATTTAGCTTTAAAATTTTTAAAATGCCTTGGAAACACATGAGAGAATATTTAGAAATTTAAAATTGGAAATTGCGTAAATTGAGGGATAGAAATTGATGAAGAAATAAAAACTGCTGTTTAATCAAAAATTAATGGAGAGAGGAATTGTAAGGGAAAATTGAAGAGAATCCTTCAATACTGAAATACTGAGACATTTTTACCTTTGTATTTTATCCGGAAAAATCTTTAAATTATTCTATTTTTATTCATAAAACCCTATTAGATAAACCCTATTATTTTAATTCTATTTTGTATATAAACGTAGGTATATACCTAGAAATATATACCTACGTTTGTATTTCTATTCCGGAAAATAATAATTATTTAAATTAATTATATTTTGTATTTCCGGAAAATACAAAAATATATTCAGCTTATTTTTAATAAAATGCCATAATATTATTTTTGTATAATTATTTTACAGTTATTAAAGATAATAATGTTACTGTATAAATATTACTCTGTAAATTTAATTGTATTATTCCTTCTAATATTACAATTACAAAAGTGTTGTTGCCGTGATGAAGGAGTTTTGGTACACAACCCTCCGGCACATGGTTTAAATTCAAAACAATCTTTGACGGAACATAAACATCAAAAAACAGTTCATGAAATCTTTCTTGAATGCGCAGTTAAAGAAAGAATAATTCCTGGCCAGGAAGAATCTGTCCTTCAAACAGTACATTCATATGCTAAACTGAAAGGAATTGATAAAGCTGTATTTTTTGTAAGTTAAATTATATGTCTTACTTAATGTGTTTATGGGGGAAGTCTTTTAAGATAATGTAAAATCAGAATAAAACCTTTTGTATAAAAATCAGAATGTTAAAAATACAAAAATCATAGTTCTTCTTTTGTACAGAAATACAAGCATTTATTCTCTTAAAATATCAGAATTTATAGAAATACAAAAATCAGAGTTCTATTGAACAAAAATACTTATATTTATTCTTTTGTACAATAATCAGAATTTTTTCTTTTGTATTTTAAGGGTTTATCCAATGATGTATTTATTGGAAGTAAATCATTAATTAATAAATGTGCAGAGGATAAAGATGCAAATATAAAAATTGTTGCAAAACATATTGTTCGAACAAGATGTCAAATAAGTGTTGAAAAAGGAGTTACAGAATTTAAAATTAATGATGATTTTATATTAAATTTAAAAAAGAGCGAATATGGAAAATGTGTGAGGAGTCATTTAGTTGATCATAAATCTGCTCATCATTTTGAACAGTAATTTATTTTAATTTTAAAAATTTTCATAAAAATGTGGAGAATTAATTAAAATTAAATATAAATAAAATAAATTTTAAAAAATTTAAAAAAAAGTTATGTATGCAAAAAAAAAGATTGTGGAGAAGTAAAGATGGTGCTGGTTGAGAGATATGGAAAGGATAATGGAATTAAAAATATTTTTTATTCAAAAATGGATTATAGTTTTGAATGTTTAAAGAAACATGAATGTGGTATAAAACATGAGTTGAAAGAAGGTAGAGTAGAATTTTTGTAAAAAGAATTTAATTATTGTAATACAATAGATCTTTTTGTAAAAAATCAGAATATTCTATATTTATATTTTGTACAGAAATAGAATTATTTTTGTATTTTCTTAAATACAATAATCAGAATTTAAAATTGCTTTTGTACAGAATTAGAATTCTCTTTTGTATTTTCTTAAATACAATAATCAGAATTATCTCTATTGTAAATTGAATTGTATTTTTTACAAAAATCAGAATTAATGTATTTTTAAATGTATTTTTCCCTTACAGTCCATCCAGCTGCTATAATTGAAAATGGAGTTAAACTTAAACAGAACAAATTGTTCCAAGAGTGTGCAGTAAAACTAGATGACAGTATTGAAACACTTGTAAAACATGTTGAATTAAGTGAAACTCAAATGCTTTTCTTTGTAATTTTATTAATTAATTTTATTTTTAATTAATTTTATTTTAAAATACAATAGAGAATATCTTAATGTATTTTTGTATTTTCCGGAAATCATTCAAAATCAGAATTATTAAAATGCATTTTTGTATTTTACAAAAATCATTTAAAATCAGAATTATTCTAATGTATTTTTATATTTTACAAAAATCATTCAAAATCAGAATTTTTGTATTTTCCGGAAATATAATTAATAATAAGTATACAATATAGAATATGTATATTCTTATTTTCCTGAAAACTTTAATCATTTTTAATTTAATTAAATATTAAGAGTAAAGGAGAACATGTTTACTACTCAGATAACCCAGACATTAAACAAAATTGTGAAAAGGATAAAGCCGCAAGAATGAAAATACATTTTAAATCTATTATTGTTGAATTAAGGGGAGGAGAAAAGAAGAGAATTGTGTGTAAAGATTATGAAGAATCAAATCAAAGAAAAAAGTTGTTGCGTTTGTGATTAAGCCTTTCTTTGCTAGCGGTAACAGGCATTGTTCTGCAATGGCTGCGAATCATTATTATCAAATATTTTTGTGTCAGAAGGTAAATACGGTTAAATCTCAATATAAGAGACAATTTTTGACACTTTATTTTTCCCAAAATTAAATAAAATTAAACTAAAAATATTTTAGGAAGTATGTGGGCATGAAAAATTATTTTTAATGAGAAAATTAAAGCCCTCAAATAAAAAATTAATGAAAATGGAGGAAGGAGAGGATGTGCATGTTACACATATTTTTACTGTTGAAAATCATATTAAAGATAAAGGAAGTCCAGAAATTAGAGAAATAATTAAAAGATGTAGAGGGACTGAACATAAAATTGAAGGAGGTAAAAAATTAATTTAAATAAAAAAATATACAAAAATACGAATAATACAAAAATAAAAAATACTAAAATACAAAGCAATACAGTTCCCTATTTATGTTTTTAAAGCTTAATTAAAATTGATAATTACATAATTCTGATTTTAAATATATTACTGAAACATATATTAATAAAAATAATCAGAATTGTATATTAGATATAAAGATACTTATTTACTATTATTATATCTCCGGAAAACACATTAATAAAAATAATTGTATTTTTATTCTGATCTCTACAATAAAAAATATTTTATTTAATAAATTTTTGTAGTTATATACAAGCCTCCAAGTATTGTCAAAAAGCAACGTAAAAAAAGTAACAAAGAAAAAAAACAAGATGAACAACTTGTTGAAAAAGAAAAACCAAAAAAACAAGACGAACAACGAGTTGAACATAAAGAAAAATCGAAAAAACAAGATGAACAACTTGTTGAAAAAGAAAAACCAAAAAAACAAGACGAACAACGAGTTGAACATAAAGAAAAATCGAAAAAACAAGATGAACAACGAGTCGAACATAAAGATAGTTCAAAAGGAAAGGAACATGATAAATCTGAGCATGAGAACGGCAAAAGAGTGGCTCATGATCAAAGAAAGGGACGTAGCCCTAATAATAAAGTTGGAGATGAAAATCATGAAAGTCATCTATCAGAAAATGACAAAGAAGGGACTCAACACAGTGGACAAGAAGATTCAGACCATAGTGGACTTAAAGAGCCTCACGGTGGTCTTAAAGAAAAAGAAAGTGGTCAAACTGGAGAAAAACAAATTAATAATCATAACAAATTGAGTAATGAAAAAATTAATGATAAAAGTGTGAAACATGATAAATCAGCTAATAAAGAAAATCATAACCCTAATTCGGTAAGCGATTTAAAGGAATCTAATGGTATTGATAAAGAAGGAGAAAAGAAGAAAGAAGCTATAAATATCCCAGAAAATTTACAAGGCAAAGTAATAGGTGAGTAAGAGTAAGAAAAGTATTGTAATGTGTATAATAGAATAATTCCGGAAATTTAATATCTTCCGGAAAATATACATTAAATAAAATAATGCGATAGAAGTAATACTAATACACTAGAAAATAATTCCAGAATTTTTGATTTTCCGGAAGATATAAATTAAAATACAGATTTCTGATTGTATTTTAATTTACAGAAAATACAAAAATAATTAATATTCAGAACTAAACATTTTCCGGAAAATAATAAAGTTTTAAAAGAATATTTCTGTAATGTGTTTTATCCAAAATAATAAAAAAAAATACATTATTAAATTAAATAAAAATATTACAGGAAAAGCATTAAATAATGATCTTCTTAAACAACTTCTAATCGACAAAGCATCACAAATTTAATTTTGAAAGAATTAAATAATGATGGGATTTTTTAAAATTTAATTTTTGCAAAATAATTTTTAAATTCTGAAATTTTATAAATGGAAGAATTTATTTTAAAAAATTAAAAAAAAAACATTTTTTCTTTCACGTAAATTTTTTTCTCTAATTAAAAAATTATTAGGCAAAATAAACATCAGCTGTCAATAATATTTTTTTATTATTTCAAAATAAGGAACATGCAAAGTCTTTTTAAATAAACATTTTATAAATATCAGCTGTTTGTTCTTTTTATTTATTTTAATATAAAAAACATTTGTTTCAGTTTTTAAACAAAACATAAAAAAAAAGTTTTTATTCTTAACTCATTCTCTTGTTCTGAAAAAAATACAATTTTCTCCTTTTACTTTATAAGCTAAAAATACAACTAAACGGAAAACACAAAACCGGAAGATTTACAAAAATAATAATTTATTAGAAAACACATTAATTCGTTTACAACAGGAATTCTGATTTTTCTAGCTCTATTTAATAACCGTAAAATATAAAAAAAATACAAAATCAGAATTTACAAAAATATCAAAAGAAAACACAATTAATACAATAATTAATATCAGAATTTCTATTTTTTAAGAAAATACAGATAATACAAAAATGTAATAAAATACAAAATTTAAATTTAAATAATCACTGCCTATTGTAGTTTAATTAACACAATTAAATTAAAAATACATTAAAATGTCAACGCGTCAAAGACATAGTATTGGAACTTTAAATACTGAAGGTTTAAATTCTAATAAAGAAACAAAAGAAACACCAAAGAAAGGCATTTTAAAGAGGAGACCACACACATTTCATGTAGGTTCTGATTTCTGTATTTTTTTATTAATTGTATTTTAATCAGAATTTTTGTAATTTTTTGTATAGAACAAAAAATACAATATTATTGTATTTTTTGTAATTCTTATCAGAATCTTTTGTATTTTTTGATATTTTTGTACAGAATAATTGTACAAACTATTTCAAGTATTTTTTTTGTATTTTAAAATATTCTTGTATTTTATAGCAGACCAGACCAACATCCAGCGGTTTATTACCTCTACTTTTAAAACCAATTGAAAAGAATAAAGTGCCTAAAAATGAAGAACAATCTGAAGGATTAATAAAAGATAAGAAAAATGATAAAAATAAATCTGAAATTTCTGAAATTAATTTGGAAGAGAAAATGCCCGGGAATGTGTTGGAAGCGCAATTAATACAAAAAATGCCTCAACGCGTTGAATTTGCAAAAATGAATGCTGGTGAATTTAGAAACAGAATAAATTAACAAATATTTTTAAAATTAAATTTAAGTTTTTGGCGACACAACAGACACTGAAGGAGGTGTAAATAAAAGTTTTGACAGTGTCAGTGAAGCTCAGCAAACTTTTACCCCAAAAATACAAAAATTAGAAAAACCAGAATTAAGAGAAATACAAAAGCAGGAAAAACATAAAGAAGAAGAAAATTTGCCTAAAATAAAAAAAGAAAGAAAAAGGGAGGGAAAAAGGCCACCAGAAGCAATTGTTTCACCTTTAATAAGGTATAATGATAAAAATTAAATTAAAAATTAAATCGCCTCGATTAGACAAAAACAAATAAAAGAAACAACATTTCCACCCCCTCCACCTCTGGAACAGCCTTTTTCTTCCACTGTGGAAGCTAGTAGAGTTGAGGAGGAGAAAGGGATAGATCCTTCTGTTGTCTCTCAAATAGTTGGAAATTGGTGGTTTGGTTCAACTACCGAGAAACCTCAGGAACAGGAACAGCAACAGACTAATCAGGAAGACAATGAGGCACTTAAAAAGGAACTGAGGTCATTAGAATTTACAAAAATAAAAATACAATAAAAATGCAATTTAAAATAAAATACAAAAATATAACCAAACAAAAATCGTAACTAAAAATACAAAAATAATAAATTACAAAAGTATAACCTAACATAATTCAGAATTTAAATACAAAAATGAGAAAATACAAAAGTAATAAAATTACAAAAATCAGAATTTAAATACAAAAATGAGAAAATACAAAAATAGTAAAATTACAAAAATCAACATAAAAAATCAAAAAAAAATACAAAACTCAGAATTATAGACATGCTCAACATGCTTGTAAGGAAAAGGAGCGCCATTTAGGCCAATTACGTGATAGACTTGCCGAAATTGAAACAATTGTTTCCTCTGGAAGGAGTGCACAGCTTGCGCATTGTACACAACTAAGCCAACGGTTGGCAGAAAGAGAGCAGGAATTTGCTACAGAAATGGATGGTCTTATAGCAAGTCATGAACATCGTGTTAGGCAATTAGTACAAGAAATAGTTGACTTGAGGGCTGAATTGGCTAGGAAAGATAAGTAAGTTTGAGGGATGATAAAGAGAAAATCTCCTACAAAAAATTTTTTGTTCAATTAAAAAATTTTATGTTCCCTTCGGACTAAAGGTAGTGTGAAGGGAGCATCTTTAAAATAAAATTAATATACAACCCCTCCACGTTTATAATTGAAGTATAAAATAATTTGAGATCTCTTCTGGCTTATGAACATCTCTCCCATCAAGAACAGTCAACTCAAACAGATAATATAATTATCACAGAAGATTCTACGTCAATTAACGGATTCTCTGGTCAACTAGAAAATGAGGGAAAATTAGAGAATAAAATTGAAGTGAGTAGGTCTCCAACAACTGATTCTATTAGATCAGTAGCACAACCTCAAATTATTCAAACTCCTAATAAAGCTTCAGTTGTTCAAATAGGAGCTGAAGTTGTGGCAACTTTAGAGGTAATTTTATCAAAGTTTGTTTATTGTATTTTACATGTATTTCTGAATTTTGTATTTTTAATTAATTCTGATTATTGTATTTTTAATTAAATAATTATTGTATTTTTAATTAAGTTTATTTTTGTATTTAAATAATTCTGACTTTTGTATTTTTAATTAATTCTGATTATTGTATGTATTTTAACTTTTGTATTTCTTTTTTCGTACAATAGTAAAATTAAATTAATAAATTTTAAAGGCTTATCGTGCAGAAACAGCTATTTGGAGAAATCGTTGCGCTAATTTAGAATTAATTATGCAAGATCTGCTTTTGAGAGAAGGGGCAAGGAGAGCATCAGAAAGTGGAGGAGCAGCTATTGGTAGTGCTCTCTTTATTAATGTGGAAGGAGAAAATGAGCAATTTGTGGAGGGTGAGGAAATTTTGGGTTTCCGGTCTGGTTCTTGCCCAGAGGGTTGAAAAAAATTTTTTAACTTTTAAAAATTCTAGAGGAAAATCCAGAAAATAAAGAAGCTTCTAATAGCCGTCATCCAACACTAGAAAGACAGCAAACATTAATATTAAAACAAAGAAGTTCTCCAGTCGACTGTCAACTGTCTGGATGTATTGAAACACGAAAAAAATTAATAGAAAATAATAATATTTTAACAGAAAAAATAAATAAAATATCAGAAGAATTATCAGAATTAAATAAAAGTAAAGAAGAAGCAGAAAATAAATTAAAAATAATTGAAATAAATAATGAAAAAATTGAAAGAGAACATGAAGAATTGGCTGAATTAGCTGAAAAGAGAGGAAATGATGCTAAAGCTGTGAAATTAACTTTGCAACAAGTACAAGTAAATTTAAAGAAAAATTAAAAATAAATAAACTTCGCCTGTTGGGGTGAAGGACCTAGTGAGCGCCAAAGGCTATAACTCTATGCTAAATCAACCTTTCTTAGGCGTTCTTGGTATCAATAGATAGAAGAAAAAATCTCCTACAAAATACAATTTATTTCAGAATTTTAAGTCAATTTACAAAAAAGTTATAAGCTAAAAACTAGCCGTTTATCGGCAATTTTTCAGTAATCTCTGAAGTTTTTTAATAAAAACTTTTTTATCTCTCAATCTAAAATTATGATTCATATACCATTTTATAGCCTATTAAATCCTCTATCGATGGTACCAAGATTAATTCCAAAGGTTCATTTATTCAAGAGTTATGGAGGCTTAAATGAACTCAAGTCAGCCTCTCTCTCCATCAAAAATATTTTTCTTTTAATTAAAATTAAAAATCACAAAAAATAGTCAGAAAGAAACAATTTGGAACAAGCACTGGCTTACTTAGAAAGGCGATGTTATGCTTTAGAACAATTAGGATTAGAACACGGAATTGTTTTGGCAAATGAACCACCTCTACCTGAAGGCATTATGAAGAGTTTAACTAGACAAGAACTTGAATTTACCGTGAGAGAATCGATGGGAACACAAACAGCTTTGACTGTTGATGATTTGGGAATAAATGAGAGAACAATGGATGAATTACAAATTAGAATAAGGGTAGGGGATTTTGTAGAATTTTTAATTGTAAATAATAAATGTTGTAAATCATAGTTGAAAAATACAGTAAAAATAACACTTGAAGCTAAAACTTGAAATAGAATATATAAAACTTGAAATATTAAAAACTTAAATTGAAAAAATAAATATATAAAACTTAAAAAATGAACTCAATCAGTCAGTCTCTTTCTCCATCAAAAAAAAAAAAAAAAGGTTGATTTAGCAAATATTAATCAAAAACTTGTTTTACAAAACTTAAATTAATAGAAACTTGGATTGTAAAACTTTAATTATTTCTCTCAAACTTAAATTTTAATTGTAAAACTGAAGCATTAAAACTAAAGAAAAAAACATCAATTAAATTTAAAGGTAATGCAAAGCACATTTGCTGAGGATCGTGCAGTTATGGGGGAACAATTAGCGGATATTGAAAGAATTCTTTTACTTAAAACAGAATTAGCCAATACTTTAGCTAGTCAATTAGATGAATCCGCAAAGAGAACAAAAGTTGAGGATGATCGTCATCAGAGTGAAAGGGATCTTTTTAGAAGGAGGTGGATAATTGGAAATATTTTATTTCCTATTTTTACTAATTCAGAATAGAAGAATTGGGCAGAATTGCCGAACGTGTGCCTATACTTGAATCAGAAATTGAAAAGGCGTTAAGTGTTAGTTTAATTTATTAAACATTAAAATGTACAATAAAACTGGGAATATTAAAAACATGTTTTACAAAACTTAAATTGTAAAACTTAACAATAGAATATAAAAACAACAAACTTGTATTGTAAAACTTGAATAGAATATAAAACTTGAAATACAAAAAACAATAAAACTTGAATTGTAAGACATTAATTAATGAAAACACAAATTGTAAAACATAAATAAATTAAATAAAACTCTCTTAAAGGAAAAAAGCAAGTGTGAGTTGCGTTTAAGAGATGTAGAAGAACGTTTGGACGATGCAATGGAAAAATCACTGGAAAATGCATTAAAAAGAGATAAAGCTCAAGAGCGTTATTGGAATGAAAGAATGGATGCTGTTAATAGGGAAAGGAGAGAAATATCTGTGAATTGTTTTTAAATCTTTAAAAGAATTTTAAAAATATTTTTAGACACAACTTGAACACGAAAGGCGTCGAGCAGCAGATGAAAGGCTTAAATGGGCATTGGAAAGGGCTGATTTAGAGAGGCGTCTTACTTCTGCTATTGAACATGCTGAACAGCTTTTTTCTAAGGTTTAAAAATTTTTTTTTAATTTTTAAAAAGTTTTTCTAGTTAAACTGCCCTCATAGAGACGTCCAATGCGAAGCTCGTCCACGAACTTCAAGCAAATATGTCTTCTGCAAACCCAATCAGAGAGATCAACAAACTGATAACGCTGACCTTAGAGATGAACAATTAGAAGAACTTGTGGATGAGAGAGTGGCTGCGTTTGCTGCTGAACTTGTTGAAAAGGTAGGAGGGTTTTGGTGGACCTTACTGGAGAAAATTAAAAAAAAATATTTTTTAAGCACCAACAACGTCGCAAAACATTAAATCAACAAACTACAACGCCTAGCACTGGCGTAAGTGCTCCAGACTTTTTAACTATAGCTTTTCAACGCAAAGGAGGACTTGTTGAATTTGGAGGGTCAATTCCTTTAGGAAAACTTCAGGGAAATCAACAACCTTTTTCTTCGACAAATTCGATTTCTATTGCTTCATTACCCACAAATATGGGTTATAATTATGATTTTAGAAGGTCTTTTGGTGATGAAAAAGGTTTTATGGCTAAATCGTGTGAACAGTTGGTGGAGGGGGATGAAGAGGAGACGGAGGACGAAGAGGAGAAACTTTCAAAATTAAAAGTAATTTTCTTGAGGATTTTAGAGGATTGATTGTTTTCCTATTTTTTAGATCCCTAGACACCTTTCTCTCCCTTACAATCGTCTGGGAGGGTCAACCAAATCCATCTTGAGGTCACACTCCGCTCCAAGACGGCAAGAAGTCGAACGAAGCAGACAACAACTTGAAAGACAAGTTGAAGAGGAAAAAGGGGATGAGGTAGATAAATTTGGAGTTGCTGACAAGCTAAGAGAACGAGTTAAATTTTTGTGCAATACATCAAGCGAAGGAAAGATGGATAAAGGAGAATTATTCGACCAACTAGATTCTTGGCTTCAAGCACTAGCAGAAAATGAAAAGTATTGTTATGAACTGAAAAATCAAAATTTGGCACTTAAACGAACAAACTGTGAAATTAGAGGAAAATTAAAAGATGCGGAATTGGAGCTTTGGATTTACAGAACAGAACCTAGAAGAGAGGCGGAGATAAGAAAAGGTTGCTTAAACAAAGGGAAATGGCAGAGGAGTTGTAGTGCTGAACAGATTGGACATGATGGACCTCCAATGCTAAGAGCCCAGCAGTTGAAGAAGTGGAAAGAAGTTGCTGGGACTTGTTTTAGAGAGGTTTGATTAAATAGAGGATGGGGAAAATGAAAAATACAGTCGGAAAATAAATAAACCTTGTAGGTCAACAACCTTCGTAATCGTCTAAATCTAGTCGAAAATGACCGCCTCGCTCAGATAGGCCAAGTTTCTATTTTAAGAGGAGAATTGGCTATGGCTAAAGTCCAAGCCATACATTCCGCTGCTGTTGCCAAATTTGCTGAAGAAAGGGGAAAAAATTCTCTTGAATTTAACGAGAGAAATAATGAAAAATGGAAAAGTGTGCCTGAACTGGCAGAAACTGATGAAATGATTCAAACAAACGAAATCTCTCACGGAAGTCTGAGAATACGTAAAAGGAGGGAGGCGATTGATGAAAGAGAAAGATCCATCGTTAGTGAGGCTTTAAGAAGGCAATTTACGTCTATGAAGGAAGATAGAGACAAAAAAGCTGATGAACACCAAAAAGTTAGGGAGGAGGTAGAAGAACTTAATTTAAACCCTAGAAGTTTTTCCCTCATTTTTAAGTTGGAAAATGAACGAAAGAAGGCCTCAGAATTATCCGAACAGATAAAACAGGTCAATGCCGAATGTGGATTGTTAAGACGAGAGAATGCAATGTACGAACAAAAATGTGTAGAAATGGACAGGGACAGGCAGAAAATGTATTTAGTTATGTTCCGGAAAGGGCAACAAGCTGCTAATCAGAAGGTTTGAAATTTAGAGAAACCTATGAGAAATCAAAGTTTCAGTTGGAGGGGGAAATGGACGAGAAAACAGAATTACAAGTTGTCCTGCGATTTTTACATGACGCGTTCTTCTACTATTTACTAAGCAAAGGAAGTGCTAGAGAACATTTACAGGCAATTTTGGTCAAAACTTAAAAAACTTGTCGTTTTAGGCGATTATGACAATGCTGAACTTCACTCCAGAACAGAAGGATAGAATTTACAATCAACGTGGAAAATCATTTCAGCCGTGAGAAAAGTTTAGAAGATGGGGAATTGGATTGTTTAGATGATTAAATATATAGAATTTGAATTTCCCGTTCCCCAGAAAATGTATAAATCTTAATAGTCTAAAAACCTTTATTACAAAGCGCCTTAACACTGGGTACATCCAGTGGAAAAAGGAGTTGACCAAGCAGTCGCCAGTGGTTGCAGTGAACGGAAGAACGATCTTTGTTCTCTAAGAGTGAAAGCGCGGAAAACTAAAAAGAATGAAATTTATTTGTTCTTGTAAGATAAAACCTGAAGCAACAACACTTGATTTTTTACAGCCTCAAAATTTGAAAAGAAGTTGAACAACTTGAAGAATCGAATACACCCAACAAACTTACCGACAAAGAAATAAAAGATAAAAGGAAACCAAGAATTTTTAGAGGGTTGAATTGAGGGAAGTGATTTTATTTGCGGACAAAACTTGCGAAATTTAAGAAATATAAAAACAAACTTTTGTTCATCCAGTTGTTTTTGAGTACAATTGTATTATACCCCTGACAAAAGCGTCAGTAGGGCTGCCACCATTGTATTATACCCCTGACAAAAGCGTCAGTAGGGCTGCCACCATTGTATTATACCCCTGACAAAAGCGTCAGTAGGGCTGCCACCATTGTATTATACCCCTGACAAAAGCGTCAGTAGGGCTGCCACCATTGAACCACCATGTTGAAGGCCACTGAAAAAATTATGAAATTTGATTTTAACTTTAAAAATATTTAGAAATTCTGTCCGCAAATAAAACGACATATACATCCTCCCCCACCAAAAAAAAGTAAAAAGGTAAAAAAAGAATGAGAAGAAAGAACTGACATTTTAGAAAAACTCTCTGTTAAAATTAAAAAATTAACGGACAAAGAAAATAGTATGCATTCGAGAAAAAAAGACTGTTTTCCCAAGATGTTTAATCCAATCAATAAATAAAACAACATGACAATTATAGAATATTCTATTTTAAAGAATTAAATTTTAAAAATTGACACTAGAGTCTAACGTGAAAATCCATTTTTTCATAAATTGGCTTCTATTTTCTTCAATTTTTTATGAATTTTACGAAAATTTTCATCCTTCTAAGAAAATTTCTCGTGAGGTTTATCTCGAAAATTCAATACCTACTTTTTTAGATCAGATTTCTAAAAAATATTTACTTGTACTATTTTTCCTTCTTTCCTTCTTTTCTCTTTTCTCTCGCTAACTCTCTTGATTTTACATACTATTTTCAACTTGTTTATAAATTATTAAATTCTCCTGAATTTCTAATTAAATTTTTAAATTTTTTTTCCAAAATTCCTTTATTCTTTTAGCTAAAAATAAATAGATAATGTACTAGACAAGTGTACATAATGAATAAATCAATTATTTTCAATCCAAACAACCATGATCTCCACTGTTTTCTTGTGACTAAAATTTCTGCTTGGAAGGGAAAGTTTGTTTATTTTCTTTTATTATTTTTAAATCCCTTGTTTTTAGATACAAAAGAATATTTTCTGTTGGAAATTTGGCTATAACTACATACAATCCTCAATCTTTGGAAATTACAAATCAAGTAACTTTTTTTTATTTTTTAAATATTTTCCCATAATTTTCCCAGGGTAGGGGATTAAAGGTTTTTTCATCATTTATGCTAGCCTTATAATCCTTGTTGGTTAGTAGAGCTCTATCTGGCCTTTGCCTGAGTTTTACCTTTACCCAGGCCTAGACCCAATCATTTTTTGAGCTTTTTGGGGTTTTCAAGGACTACTGGCCGTTCTATGATTTTTTACCTCAAAAACTCATTTTTTCAATTTTTAGTGGCTTTACGAGGACTTCTTCTCAATTGGTGTTATTAACGAACGTCCAAGACATTCCAGTGCTGATTCCAGTGCAAATACTCGACACGAAGAGCAATTTACTATTCAGGTTGTTTTTGAATATTAATTCATAAATTTTAAACTTTTCCTTTAAGGTTCGCAAAAAGGGTGGAAAGTCTGATTCTATGCGTTTTTCAAGTGAATTTGCTCGTGAAATAGTCACTGAGACGCTGCGTTTTCAAAATCGATTTGCTTCTGATAGGGCAGACCAAAGACCGGTATTTTCTTTATATTTTTTTAATTTTGAGGTTTTTTTCTTTTTTTCTTCACGCCCCTTCTCGTTAATAAAATTATTTCTAATCATTTATGGAAAAGGTTAATATTCAAAGAAATGGGCCAAAATAGCTTTAGAATAACATTTTCATAGTTATAGAACCCATAAACCTCCAAAAGAAATTTTTAATTTAAAAAAATTAAAATGCGACATTTCATCCCATTTCCAAAATTTAATAGTATTTTATTTAAAAATCTAGGGATTTTTGGAAGATTTTGCAAGAAAAATTTTTGGAGGAAAATTTGACCTTAATTATTATTATTCAAATAAAAACGAATTAATTTTAAAGAGATTCTCCTGTCGAAAAATTGGCTGGACTGAAAAACCTCAAAATTACATTTTGGAAGTTTCTGCTTGTTCAATAAATCAATTGGAAGCAAATACAAATTCTTTATTGAAAAGTTATGATTACAAGGATATCAGATTGATTATACCTTTAAGAGGAAGACAACAAGATACTTTTATAATTGAATTGGGTGAACAAAGAAGAAGGGTATATTTTCTTATTTTTATTATTTTTAAGCATTTTGGGGGTGGATTTTGTTGAAATTTTATTTAATAGTCACAGAATGTCTAAGTTTTCATTTTTCAAAATTTCCTGAAAATTAGGAAAAAAAATCTTGAATATTGTTTTTGTTGTCCTTGTTGGTCATGATGTATGTTCAGGCTGGCCACTTTTCTGATTTTATTTTTTCATTCTTCTTTTTTATCTGTCCGAAACTCTTTTCTATCCAAATTCGCCTTTCTTTTCTTATTTTTAATTTTTTAACTTTTAGCACCTTTATTTTTGCGATCAAACCGAACAATTACTAAAAATAATGCGTGATGCTGCCATTGAATTTTTAGCTATTGATTTACAAATTGCTAGAGATCCGTTGAATTTGGATGATTTTAAGCTTACAAGACTTGGTCTTTGCAGGTTTCTTGAATTTAAAAAAAAAGTTCTAGAAAAAATTTTAAAAATGCCAAAGTTTCAAAACGCCAAAATTTTCTAAAAAATTTTATAATTTCAGCAAAGACGAGCAGTTAACCTCATTTGTTGAATTTAATGTTCAAAAAAGGCATTCCAATCAACCCAACACTCTCCCTATTCGAAGGCTTTTGTGTATCAGTGAATCATGCATTATTGAAAGAGATCCTTTAAGTTATGCTGTTATATGTGCGAGGAATTTAAATACAGTAAATTTTTTTATTAATTTTTTTAATCTTCAAGTTTTTTAATTCACCTACCTGACTATTTTATTAAAAATAATTCAAAATAAAATTTATTTCCCCGAGCGGGTTCGAACCTTCGACCCCTAAACTAAAATTTTCCACTTAACCATGGAGTTGATTAAGGTTTTTTAAATTTATTTTTTCTATTTTCCAGTTATCTTACATTATTCGTGACTTAAAAGATCCGCAAAATTTTCATTTAATTTATTCAAATGGCGATGAACGTTTATATTCTTCAAATGATCGGTTTGAATTTTTAAAGACATTTTATCCCAAAAATTATTTTTCTTTTATTTCAGCGATTCTTTATTAGCAGCATTAATAGATGGGGCTAGAAGTTGTGGAAATTATCAAATCCATGTAATATCTCCACAAAAATACAAAACGATGAGATTGGTTCCTTTTGGATTCTGTCTGGATGAAGAGGCGGAGCAGCACTTGCTTAAACTTATTTTACAAGTTCCTCGTTAGTTTTATTTTAAAATAATTATTTTAAAGACTTAATAGTTTAGCTAGACTTTTATTTAGCTTTATTTTATTTTTATTAATTTTTTAAATATTTTTAGCTGGACTTAAACGCATCGATATGATTCGTCGATTTAATGCAAATGTGCCATACAATGGATTAAGTTATTCTGCTCCTTCTGAAGTATATTTTAATAAATTTAATGTTTAACAATTTTAATTTGTTCATTTTTGATAAAAGAAAGCCAAAATAAATCAAAATAAAAATTATTTCCCCCGAGCGGGTTCGAACCAGAGACCCCTAAACTAAAAAGTTTCACTTAACCAGGAATTATTTTAGGGTTTCTTCTCCGATAGCAAGGGAAAAACAATTATTTCTTGTCTGGAAGCTGTTATATTAGAACAATATGAAGTAAGCAAGATTGATCAACACGAAATTAGTACGCAAATAGAAGCACAATTGGCTTGTCTTCACAGACTTTTTGCAGCAAAATCGGGATTTCAAGCTTTTACAACTGTTGAAGGGTTAATTTATTTTTTACTCTAAAAAAATTGAAGTTTAAAAATTTCAGAATTCGTGAACGTCTTGGTACACTCGTAGTTTCAGTTTTAAAACGTAAAGAAGAACATGTAGATTATGCCTGTGTAGAAATGCTTTGTACACTTTTACAGCCAAGACATGCAAATTATGAGCTTAGAATTGAACAATTAAACAAACAAGCGCTTCTTTCCAATAAATTATTTTTGGAACATTTGCTTCAATTAATTGTTAATAATGTTACTAAAAAGACAGGTTTCTTTGAAATTTTTTAAAAATTAAAAAATAAAATTTTTTTAAAGGTGCCCTTGTAATCGCTTCATTACTCGATTTTCTTGCTTTTACTGTTTGTGCTCCCTACAGTGAAACAACGCCTGGAGATGTTTTTGATACAATTCTTGAAATGGTCGCGCAACGCGGAAGAATTTTCTATAAACTTTTTCACCATCCTTCCTTAACTATTGTTAAAGGAGCTGGAATGGTTATGAGGGCTATTATTGAAGAATCTTCAAGAGAGGTTTGTGAAATTAATTTTTTGAAGAGAAAAATATTTTTTTATTGTTCGTTTAGGTAAGTAAACAAATGCAAATGTTGGCACTCACTGAAGGCGCATTTCTAAAGCATTTGGAAATGGCACTTTTAACAACCGGAACCAAAGATTTTCGATTACTTGCCAATAAACAATTGAGTGGATATCTTATAGCCCTATGGATTGCTGAAAATCAGTCTGCTAAAGATTTGTTGAATAGATGCTTGGTTAGATTAATTTTTTGAAATTTTTTAAAATTTTGAATAAATTTTAGCCTCGCGCTTTATTGGACTATCTTGACTCTAAAGACCCTCCTCCTTCAATACCAGACGAAAAGGATTTGTTAACTGTCCGAAATAATTTGGAAATGGCTGAAAATTGTGAGAGAGACAGACCTTTCTCACAGATACAGGTTTCTTTTGAAAATTTTTGAAAAATTTTCCATTTTAGGATCAATTAAAAAGCGTTCAAATAACACTAGAAGCTCGTCTAGACACTTTACTACAACATTGGAATTTGGAACAAAAACTTACTTTTTTACAAAATCATCGTGTAAGAGAAGAACAGCAGAAAGCAACACAACGCCCTGTTGTTTTAAGAAAAAGAAGAAGACAAGTTAAAGCTACTGCAAATTGGAAAAGTTTTTGGTTTGTATTTTTTTGTTTTTTGAGAGACAGAAATCCTCAAAAAATAAAATCTTTATTTTCAGTTATTATTTTGCCCAAAATCATTCTCGTGCAGATTTAATATGGAATGAAAAAACTAGAGACGAATTTCGTCAAGCCATTGCAAATGAAATGCGTCAATTACAACATGAATTGGAATTTGTACAATCTGAAACTGAAATAGCTTGGAATCATTCTGAATTTTCGGTTTATTTAAATTTTTTTTAAATTTAAGAGTTTAAACAATTTTTTAGATTAATTACAATTCATTATCCGATGAAGTTAGAATTGGTGAATATTATTTAAGATTTTTATTATCAGAAGAAAATAATGTCGAGACGGCTACTCCTATTCATAGACCCCAGGTTTGTTTGTTTCTTTTAATTTTAATTTTTAAAAGGCCGCGCTTGTCCTTCTTTTTAAAATTTATTTTCTATTTTTTTCTTTTGCATTGGACTTTTTTCATTTTTTCTGATTGCTTCGTTAAATTTCCCCCTTGTTTCATTTTTAAAGTTCCCTCCTGCTTCATTCATTTTTCAAAAAAATTTCAGGAATTTTTCAACAACATCTACCATCGTTTTTTGCTTGCTCAACGAAACGAAATGCGTTGTATTTGTCTACGGGCAATGGCTATAGTTTATGAACGTCATTGTATAAGTATAGGCCCTTTTAATGATACTTATTATATTGTTCAAATGTTGGCAAAATGCATTAATTTGGCTGAAAGAGATCATTTAATTTATTTGATAAATAAGGTTTTTTGTTAATTTTAGGGTAATTGACCAATAATTTAACTTTTTAGTTAACTTTAGACAAGCAAAATGTTCGTGATTTAATTGCTGCAGATTCTCTTCCTCTTCTAATTGATATTGCTGTTCTATCACATTTACATACTAATAGGGCTAAATTGCATACACAAACAAATGTTATTGAAGCGCCAAAGGGAACAATAGATTCTGAAGAGAGTGCACCTAAAGAGTGGTATTATAATGACAAACAAGGACAGAGGAATGGTCCTTATTCGTTTCGAAAGGTTTTTTAAATTTCTGATTTAAATCTAATTTGAGAGGGGAATGTTTTTAATAAATGACATTTTGTCCCTTGGGGCGGTTTCTTTCGTCATGTTTTTTTTTATTTTTTTGTTATCATCTGACTAGAGCCTTTGAACCATGTAAACTGTTCCTTGGTCAGTTATGAACGAAAAAAGTTTTTTTTGTTAATCCGCCGCTTTCGCCAACTCCGATAACCTTTAAAATCAGCCATAAACCTGCTTCTTTTTCAGATTAAGCAATTATTCCGCGATGGAACGTTATTTGAAAAAAGCGAAATCTGGGCAGAAGGTTTGGATAAATGGTGTTATTTGTCATCTGTTTCACAATTTCGTTGGACTATTTGTTGTAATCAACATACTTTAATTGGTCAAACGCCTTCAATTAAATCGGACGAAAATGAGAAATGTAAAATTAAACATTGATTTTGATTTTCTATTATTTTTGTTTTTCAGCTCAAGATATCGATTTATTGCCAATAGCTTTGTATAATCCAACAGATTTGTGCACATTAATTCTTGATACATTAATACAAATGTGTTCGTTCTTTCCTTCAAGGTTTTAAATTTTATCGTATCTTTAGTTTTTTATTTTTTAGAGATGAAAATGGAGCCGTTATAAGGCCTTTACCCAAAGTAAAGAAAATCCTTTCGGAGCCAGTTTTATTATATCAATTAGTTCAACTTTTGTTGACGTATGATCCAGCGATTGTTCAACGAATAGGAACTCTTGTTCATTTAATTATGGAGGTTTGTGATTATTTTTTTAGTTTTTAAAAATACTTTATGTCTGTTCTGTGAGGCAAAAATTGGATTTTCAGGACAATAATGCAATGTCTCGTCTATACCTCTCTGGCATTTTCTTTTTTATTTTGATGTATAATGGATCAAATATATTACCTATAGCTCGTTTTCTTAAATATGCACATTTAAAACAAGCATTTCGATCAACACTTTCTGCCTCGGAATTGGCTTCGCGTTCAGTTCTTTGTCCAATGCTACCTGAAGCAAATATTTTTTATTTGGAGGTTTTTTAATTTTTGAAAAGGGGTTTTTTGAATTTTATTTATTTTAGCAATACGGTGCCGAAAAATACGCAGAAGTTTTTCTTGGAGAATCACAAAACCCAGAATGTATTTGGAATAGCGATATGAGAAAACACATGATTAACAAAATTGCCCTTCACGTAGCAGACTTTTCCAATCGTCTTTCTTCAAATGTTAAAGCTTTGTACAGGTTTTATTTAAATTTTTTGTTCGTTGTTTCTAAGCTTTCACTTAAAGATATTGCCCAATTCCTCCTATAGAATACGATCAATTAAAAGAAGAACTTTTTTGTCATTTTTATTATCTTCGCCATTTAATTGATGAGCAACGCTTTCCAAAATGGCCAATAAGAGAACCTGTTGAATTTTTACGTTCTTGTCTTTCTGCATGGCAAAATGAGATAACTAGAAAACCTACAAAAATGTCTAATGAACAGGTAAAGAATTTTGGAATTTTTGAAGTGGGTAGGACCAAAAATTTGAACATTGGGATCAAATGTCACCTTCACAATATTTTTATTTTATAATTTTTTTTTTCGTTTTTTAATATTTTTATTTTTTTAAAAAGGCCTGTGAACGATTAGGCCTAGATATAACAGACAAATCAAGCTGGAATGACCCTGTAGCTGTTCGCCGTGCATATTTTAAATTAGCACAAAAATACCATCCAGACAAAAATCCTGATGGAAGAGAACAATTTGAACAAATTAATTATGCTTATGAATTTTTAACTTCAACATTGGCTCGTGCAAGCTTATCACAAGAACCAGATATTAACAGAATTATTGTAATAATTAAAGCGCAAAGTATTACTTATAAAAGAAATTTGAAAGGTTTTTTTTGAATTTTAGTTTTTTAATTAAAAAAATTTTTTTTTAAGTTTTGTCACCTTATAAATATGCTGGATATACCCAATTAATTAAAACTATCGATTTGGAGTCAGCAGATGATGCTTTATTTTCAACCCAAAAAGGAGGAGAAAGTGGACAATTATTAATATCTGCTGTAGAACTTTGTTATTGGACTTTAAAAAGTTCTCCTTTAAATGCTGAACAATTAAGAAGAGATGGTGGATTAGAGGTTTTTTCGATTTATATTTTCTTAAGTAACTTTTGGGGGCTTCTTTCGAGATTTATATTTTTGCAGATAAGGTTTGTATCTGGGGTGACTCAAAGTACTTCCCCTCTCATAAGTTTTGTTTTAAAAAAATCGATTTTTTTAATTCAAGAAATTTTGACATATTTCTTAAGTGTACATCTGAAAAAAATTTTTTCTTAAATATTCTGAAAGAACTAAATAGAATCAGATGGGAAGAACTTTTTCCCATCTAGAAATCATAAAATTACCAGCTTCATTGATGTTTTAAAAAAATCGATTTTTTTAATTCAAGAAATTTTGACATATTACTGTACATCTGAAAAAATTTTTTTTTAAATACGAATTTTCCTCACCTCTAGGAATTATTTTTTTTGTAGTCTTTTTAATTGTTTCCAATTTTTAGGCTTTATATAAAACATTTTGTCGTTGTGTTCCAATGATTACATCAAGTTGTAATGATACCAATATGGCTGTTAAAGTATGCTTACATGTTTGTAATTGTTTTGGTGCTGCAGCAAATTTTGAAGCTTGTCGTGAGAAAATTGCGGAAATGAAGGCTTTATTCAAAGGAATTTGTCAATTACTTAAATTTGAGGTAAATAAATTGCTTGGATAAATCGTCTGTTTAAAAATGAAAAATTCAAATGCTAAAAGTTAAAATTTTAAAAAGTCATAATGCCAAAATTTAAAAATGGTAAAAGTTCAAAATGCTAAAATTCAAATCGTCATAATTTAAAATTCAAAACGGTCGGTTTTTTAAATTTTAGCATTTAACTCGTCTTGCTTGTGCTGCAGCGGATTGTGTTTGTTCTCTATCCGTCTGTACACTTTTACAAACTCAAATGTTTCAAGCTGGTATTATTTGGCAATTAATGCCTCATTTGTTTCGTTTTGATTGGACATTGGATGAAGGAGGTTTTTTTTTTAATTTTCTGTTTGAAATTTTTATTAAAGGTGTTGCCCATTCCGAAAAAACCAATCAACAATCCACTCTAAACCGTCTCGCTCGAAGCTGTTGTGAAGCTTTGGCTTGTCTAGCTGGTTATCGTCCAAATACCCCAGACAATGATGGAGTTCAAAATAGGTTTTTTAAAGGTTTAAAATTTGATAAATAATCTTTTTTTAGCCTTCGTGCAATGCTTACACCTTATATTTGTCGTCAAATGCAATTGGCATCTCCTTCACTTGCTGTTAATTTAAATCAATCAGATGAAGAGGATGAAGAACCACAAACAGAAATTAAATCAAAAAGTAATAATTCAACAATGGCAAATGGAAAAATTGTTCAAAATGATGGAAGGCAGAATTGTAAGAGAAAATTAATTTTTAATTAAAATTAAAAAAAATTTAGGTCAACCTACCAATAATTTGACATCTGTTGAAGATGATGATGTAGAAGATATTCCTATTACAAAACCTCCAGTGCAATATAGAAACGATTTTGTGCTTAAATTGTTAAATTCAAACACACACGATCCTTATCTTATTTGGGATAATTCTACTAGAGCTGAACTGCTTGATTTTGTTGAACTTCATAGAAATTCGAATGATAATTTGGTGAGGAAATTTTTTTGGTTTTATGATTTTTTAATTTTTCTAGAGTGAACTTTTTGGTGCAGAATTTAAATTAAGCGTTTATGCAAGTGAATTTGTTGTTGGAGAAATTTTTGTTAGAGTTTATATTTCACAACCAGAATTTAAAATTCAGGTTTTTTTAAATTTGATTTTTAAACTTTTTTTTTTAATTTTAGGAACCAAAAAGAACATGTATGGATTTACTTGATTATTTGTCTAAACATTCTGAACAACTTTATCAACAACAAGGTTTATTAATTGCTCAACCTCCAAAAATACAAAATCAGACGTCAATAAAATCTTCCTCTTCAATTTTGCATAATAAACATAAATTGAGTGTTGCTGGGAAGAATAAAACAGCAAAGGTTTTTTAATTTGATTTTTGAGTTTTTAAGATTTTTTCTCTTTTTTAAGCAACACAGTAATGAAGCAGATTTAATTGATTTAACAACAGAATTTGTAGTAGAAGAGGAATTACCTGTAACAGAATGGGGAGACTTTCAAACAGGGGGGAACCGTTCTTCTGTTCAAAAGCTTCAACATAATGCTTTTGGAGAGCAAAGGTTTATTTTTTTTAATTTCTTTGATTTGATAGGACTTCCCAAAAGGGGTGGGGGAGTTTTGATGTCTTCTTGAGAATTTGTTTTTTTTTAATTAAAAATTTTTTTCTTTCAGTTCTCGCACCTTCAGCAAAGACAACAATTCAAATTTTCCATTAGAAGAAAGAATACGAATGGTTTTGGAAGCTTTACGTAATTTATTAATGATGAATCCTGGTGTTGAACTTTTATTAATTGGACATTTTGGAACTATTTTTGGATTTTTACGTCTTCATTCACTCGATTCTATTCAACTTAAAGCATTACAAATTATTTCTATTGCTGCAAGTAATAAAGAATGTGTCAGTGATGTTGCTTGTTCAATTAAACTTCCTTTACTTTTAGTTTTACTTATTAGATTGCCTAAAGGTAAGAAATTTTTTTTGTGATTTTTTGAGTTTCTGATTTTTTTTGTGATTTTTAAAAAAATTTTTCAAGCTTGTGAAATTATTTTACGTACATTAATCGCTCTGGTAGCAAATCAACAAGTTGTTAAAGATTTACTTGATTATGGTGGTCTTGTTTATATTTTGGCTATTTTTGCTGAATGTACTTCAATAAATATTAATGAAAGCAAATTAGAAGAAAATGGTAGGATTTTTTTTATCTTTGACTCTTTGTTGATTTTTGGATGTTTTTTTAATTTTTAAATCAATTTTTAGTCCGGTGACTTTTTTCTGTTGATTTTTTTTCTAATTTTTAAAATTTATTTTTTTAGATTTATCACCTTCAACAGGAATAACTCCAGCCAGTAGAATGCTAGCAGCCGAATTATTTGCTAAACTTCAATCTGACAAACTAACTGGCCCAAGATGGACTCGTTTACTTTCTCGATTTTTACCAACCATTTTTGCTGATACATTGAGAGATAATCCTGGAACAGCGTATTTTTGAGAATTTTTTAGTCGAATAAAAAAAAATTTTTTTGTAGTATTCAAATGTTTGATAGCAGCACAGAAAATCCAGAATTAATATGGAATGATGCAATGCGTGATAATATAAGACAAACACTTGGAAAGGTTCTTGTTAATCTAGTGCCTTTACAACAAAAAGATCCTAACGTGAAGTGGAATATGGTTTTTTAAAGAAATTTTTCTAATTTTTTGTTAATTCTAGAATTCTGTTTTTGGCGAAGGACATTGTGCATACGAATCTGTTATAAGTGGAGAAATTATTGTTGGAGGTGTTTTTCTTCGACTTTTTATTGGAAATCCTTCTTGGGCGGTATTATTAACTTTTCAATTTTTTTTTAAATTTAATTCTTCCAAGGTTCGCCATCCAAGACAATTTGCCACAGAATTGGTTGAACGTTTACTTGAAATTTGGCAATCAAAGCAAACAAAAAATGAAGAACAACAGCAAAGATGGCGAAGTCAATTAGATCAAGTTACAAAAGCTTTAGTTTTACTTGCAGCACATCATCCAACTACTGTTGATATGGTTGGTGTTTTTCAATTTTTTTAGAGATTTTTCATTATTTTATAGATTCCTGCCCAAGGCTATTTACCTCAACTTTGTCAAGCTATGCAAACGGTGAATAATGATGAAGTTGCCAATTCTGCAATTCTTGTATTAAATCAAATTAGTGAAAATTCTGTATTCTTTTCTTCTAATTTTAATCTAAAAGTGATTTTTTACCTTTCTTAGAATTGCGCTTCTGTTTTGTGTACAATACCATCTCTAGTAAAAGGATTTTTAACTTGTATAAGAAGACAACCTGAAATGGCTAGACAGTGGTCACATGCTTTAAAACAACTTGCCAATCATTGTACACATGAATTTGCTGAACAAATATTACTTTCTGGAATGATTGATTTATTACTTCATTCTTTAGCTAGTTCAATGCCAGGTTTCTTCTTTTATATTTTTTAAATAGTTTTTTAATTTTCTTAAAGGAGTAAATAATCCAGCTGCTGCAAAAGCAGAAATTGCAGATGCTTTAAAATGTTGTTGTCGTGATACTCAATTTGGTGAGCGTATTAGTCAACTGCTGCAAAAATCGCCAATTTGGGCTCATTACAAAGATCAGAGACATGACCTCTTTTTGCCAGCGCTTACACAAACACAGGCTATTACAGGTTTTTAAAAATATTAATTTTCAAGGGCCCAGGGGTTGAAGAGGGATTTTTTTAAATAAAATTTAAAAAAATAATTAGGCGGCCCAAGTGGTTCAGAATCCATTGCTGGTTATTTAACTGAAGGAATGTTTGAACCTCCCCCAGCCCGTATAGCACCACCTCCATCACAGCAAAAACAACAACAACAAAATCCTCAACCTTCTAATAAATTTAAATAAAAAAAGGGAAAAGGGGTTTAAAATGTGAAAAAAATTTTTTTCTATTGATTATAAATATAAATGACCATTCCGATAATTTTATTTTTTAATATTTTTTTATGTATTATCTCGGTAAAAAAATAACTTGTTTGGAAAATTATTATTATAATTATTTTCCGGGAAAATACAAATTTAATTATTTTTTCTATTATTGTGATTCTAAAGAGAAAGTGCCCATCTTTAAAATAATTAAAAATATCCGTTATATATATATATATCATTTTTCATGCTCATTTTAATATCAGAATTTTCTTATAATGTTTCTTGAATGTTTATAGATTGAAAATCTATATAATATATATTTTTAAATTATTTGTTGAAAAAATTTTATTTAATTGACAATGTTTTGTAAATACATTGGATTGATTATTTTATTTATTTAAAATATTTTTTTTAATATTTTATTTACAATAATAGTTTGTAGGGATGGGGGACCGTCCACTAAAAAATGATTTTGCGTCTAGCTCTCTCTTCTTTTTCCATAATCTTTTTTATTTTTCGATTTGCCAATATTCAGTTGACATAAAAAATTTTTTTTTTCGAATTTTCAAAAACAAAAAAAATTTTTTGAATTTTTTAAGAAGCTAGGTGTCAGTAAACTACCTTTTAGGATTTTTTTAGTAAGCCTGAGCTTCATGTATAATAAAAATTTCTTTTTAGAAAATTAACAATTCTTTTTAATTAAATCAAATCTAATGGAAGTAGATGATGTTAGTGATGTCGAAAGTGAAGAACAAGAAAACAACGATGATGGATCCGAGTCAACTATAAATACTTCAAATCAACACTTATTTTCTATTGGAGAGGTTTATTATTTTACCTTTAAGAGTTTTAAATTTAAAAAATTATTTTTAAGCCTTTTATTGATCGACAAGGAAACAAATGGAATTATTTGGGGCTTGGAGCATTTGTTGAACGCCATTATCCACTTTTGGGACTCAAAATGTGTACAGAGACAAAACGATGGGCTGTTTTATTTTGTTCTCAACGTTTTGACTTGAAATGCCCTTATCAAATGCTGCTGATTAAAAATAAAGGATTGATTTACCAAAGGTTTGAATTTAAAAAATTTTTGGGGGTATAAGACACTGGGGTCGAGAAAAAGAAAATTTACTACACTCACGTCCTCTTAGTTGGGTTTCATAGACTCACATTCTCCGATGGGTATTCATCAGAGATTGCCATGGACCTAAACTCAGGATTTTGTTTTTCTGTGCCTGAGTCATTCTCCAGTCATTTTTGAGCTTCCCTTTTCTGTCTGAGTTTTCCTTGACTTCCTTGATCCGTTTCATTTCATTGTATCAAACCCAGATCCTTGCCAACGATTTCTAAAGTATATAGGATTGTAATTAGGGCATGTGAATATTTTCCTTCGTCAAACTTTTGATTAAATTCTATATAATTTAGATTTGAGCACTCACATCAAGTGGACAAAACGCCTGAACAATTACTTAAAGGAAAGACACCTAGTCCTAAAAAAGATGGAGTAGATGGTAGAATGTCTCATGAAATGGAACTTACTGGATGGAAATTAGTGGCTGAGGTTTTTTTTAAAAAAATTTTTCGAAGATTTATAAAATATTTGCAGAAAGTTTACAACGAAGAACAATTAAAACAACATCTCAAACAAAATTTTGCCGTAAAACACCGGGCCAATGACGTTTTAATTCGGTACTATAAATGCAGATATACACGTTGTTATTACAAAATGCGTTGGTTTAAAAGGCTTGGTGAAATTTGGGGATTGGGATTGCACAGCAAACAACATGGTGGTGGAATTTGTATAAAAAGGAAGCGACGATTAGGGTTTTAAATTTTTTAAAAATTTTTTGAATTTTTTTCTGGTTTAATTTTAATGTTTTGAATCTTTTTTGATCTTATTTTAAAGTTTTTTGGGTACGTTCTCACGTTCTTTTTTTTTGGCTGATTAATTAAAATATTTAGGTTTTCCCTTGTTCTGGTTTTTATTTTTTTCTTATTATTTTTGTGATGATTTTGACTTGTTTTTTCTCTTATTTTGATTTTTAACAATGCCAAGTCATCAAAAAACCAGAACAAAAACATATGTTTGTATTTTATTTATTGTCTATAATTTTGTGTTGATTTTTTCCCAATATTTTTCAATTTTGTTTAAAAATTTTCTGATTTTTTCATTTAAAATTTTATCGAAGGCTGACAGTTTGAAACTGAATGTTTTTTAATTTTCTATCATTCTTTATTTTTTTGTTTGTTTATTTGCCTTTTTTCAGCAAAACAAAGAGGAAGGGGACGTTGAAAAATGTTTTCCCTCCAATTTTAACATAATGCCAAAAAGAATTTTTTAAAGACACTTTGTCTATAAAAATTAAAAAAGATAAATCGGTGAGAGAAAAAGAGTAAATTTTAAGAAAAACTGAAAATTATGCGACACTTATTAATTTTCTGCTTGGCCCGATTTCTTGAATTTTTTGAAAATTTTTTTTTAAATTTCAAATCCTTTTCAGTGTCTGAATCAAATTTATTTTAAAAATCTTCAATTTAAATTATGGTCAAATTGAGCAAAACTTCAAAAACTATAAAAATTACTAAACAAAAACAACTGCAACGGGTTATCACCAAAAAGCATCAACCTGACAAAACTTTACAAAAACAACGCCTTTTAGAAATGAGCTTTGCAAAATTAAATGCTGAATTGGCCAAAAAAGATTCTAAAAATGATTTGATTAATGGCTATGGAGCAAAGAAAAATATTTTTATGGATATACTCAAAAGTAAGCGAAAAAATGATTTCTAACTAAATTTTTCTTTGTTTTTCAGTTCCTCCAGTTGTCGACTTGGCATCCGTTGATGATGAAGCAAGCAATCACAGCAGGGCTAGTAGTTTTCTCTTGCCATCAACTTTAACAGCAAAAAGTCTAAAACAAGAAATACGGCAGGAAGTTCATCATCAAGAAGTTCAACAAGAAGACTTAGTTTTGTTAGATTCTGCAAGCACAACAGAAGAAGAAAGCAGAGATGCTACTTTAACCAATAATACTCCAAATAGTTCTCCGCTTAAACTGAGCACTAAACGAAGAAGGTTGAGACCTTTGAAAAAAGCTGAGAAGAGACGGGCTTCTTTAAATCGTTGTGCTCAAACCCTTATTGCAACAACTTCGGAATCTCAATTATTAAAAGAACGATTGTGCAAAACTTGTGTGGATAACATTGACAAGGCTACAATTGAGTGTATTAAAAGCAGTGAGGATTTACGGCAAAAGGTTATTTTGAGTTATTTTTTCCTTTTTTATCTTTCCCTATTTTAGTTCAAACAAGAATCTATCCAATCGACAAGCAATGCTGATGCCTATGCTTTAACATTAAGATATACAGCTGAAGAGATTTTGAGTTATCGTCCTCAACAGCAACTAAATCCTATTGATGAGCCACATGTCGATTACAAAACGTTTGCCAGTCGAATTCGTTTTGAGCATCGTTCAATACAAATTGATTTGTCTAAAAATTATAAGTTGGTCGGACTTCGATACTTTCAGCAAATTTTGGTATTTTTTTATATTTTGATTTTTTAACTTGTTTTGACATTTATTTGGGATGAGAATATCCTTTTAGATTAACTATTTAAACGATTTCCTTCAGTTAATGTTTAAGATTTTCATTGGTGTAGTGGTTAATGTGCTAGGTTATATGAGGAGCTTTTATGGGTTCGAATCCTTTATGGTTTGAATTATTTTATGAGTCAAACCTTTTATCTGTTTTTATTTTCTAAGGTTAATATTTTTACTTTTTGTCTTCTTTTCTAATTATTTTATAAGAATATTTTATTTTCAGGGAGAAGATATTGTTTCCGACTTCGATAAATTTATTCGCGTACCATTGGCTGTTGTTTCTTTTAATGTTTTATGTCAACATTATGTGGAAACAATGCGACATTTATATCAACATTTAAAAGGAGATAAGAGAATTCATGAACTTTGGAATTCAAGAAAGGTTTTTTTAGATTTTAAAAATTTTTAAAAATATTTTCCAATTTAAGCAAAAACTTCAATTGGAATTTGATCGTGTTGATGCCGATGTTTTTTGCTTACAAGAAGTTCAAGATGCTCATTATGAAGAATTTTATCAGCCTTATTTTGCAAGCAGTTTTGTTTTTATTTTTCAAGAATTTTCAAAAATCTTTCAAATTTAGGAAAATTTCAAGGAATTTTTACACGCAAGGCTGGTGGTGTACTAACTCCAGATGGTTGTGCAATTTTTTGGCGTCAATCAAAATTAACTTTGCTTCATATAAATCAAGTTTCTTATAATTTAAACACTTCTGTTATGGACAAACCAAATGTTGGACAAGTGGCTATATTTGGATTAAATGATTGTTTGTACAATTCTTCAGCAGTTTGTATTTCAAATACTCATATATTCTTTAAAATGGACAAAGGAGTCATAAAATTGTCTCAAATTGCTTATTTGCTTGGACATATGAAAAAGGTTTTTTTTAACTTTTTGGGATTGGTTTTCTCTCTTTAATTTGAATTTTTCAATTTTTAGGCAGAAAATGAATTTTTGGCTTCAATGAAGACACAAACTGACCCTATAAGAAAATATAATTTTGTTGGGCATATTCTTTGTGGTGATTTTAATATTGAGCCTACATCTCCATTACATGGGTTTTTTTGACAATTCTAAAAATTTATTAAGAAAATCTTTTTTTTTTAGTTTTTTGATGGAACGAAAAATTGATTTGAGAACAGGTTGTAGTATGAATTTAGCGTTGAAGCCGCCTTATGTATTGCCTAGATTTGGAATGTCTCCATCTTTAGTAGGTACTATACCTCTTGCAAAGATGAGACTGACCAAAAATTGCGAACTTGGTATTTATTTTTTTAATTTTAAAAGGGAGGGGGCTTTCTACTAGGAGAAAGTAGGAAGGGGACTTTCTACCTAAGATCTCTAATGTAGAATTTCTTTAAGAAAAACAAGACTTGGGATTGATTCCAAGCTTAACTAGTTTATTTTACAAATTTCCCTTTTTTAGTTGACCCAAATGATTCTGTCAAATCTCAATTATTTAAAGTGGGCGAAGGTGAATATTTATCTCATGACTTCTCGTTTGCCTCGGTTTATGAACATTTCAATGTTGTTGGCGAGGTTTACATTTTTTAAAATAAAATCTATTTATTATTAAAAATTTTTATTTTTATAGCCAGAAGTCTCCAGTTATCATAGTGAACAATCTACTCCTGATTTTATTTTTTATACAATTCCAAAGAATAATCAACAACTTAGGATTGCAACATCGAAAAATGTTTGTTTATTTTTTGATTGTCTTAAAGTCATAAATCTTTATTTTTTAAGAATCCTGCTGACGATTCTGCACAAAAACAACAACTTGCAGTTGAAGGATTTATTCAATTACGAAAGCGCCTTTCGCTTCCTACCTTGGAAGAATTGGAAAAGGCTTGTGGAAGACTTCCAAACGAGCAATATGGCTCAGATCATCTTTTGATTTGTGCAGAATTCGATATTCTTTGCCCTTTGATTGTACCCTCTTCTTGACGTTTTTGATTTTTTTAAAATATTGTTGTTAATTTTCTTAGTTGAATTGATAGATGAGTGGTCCTTGAATAGATCACAGAATTTATAATAAATTTTTATATTTATTAATGTTTTTCATTTAAATGTTTATACGGATTTTCCGTTTTATATTTATCTTTTTTTCCTGCATGACCAAATGGCATGTTTCACTATTTACCAAAATGAAAAATTGGTTGGAAAATTGGAAAAAACGGATTTTATCCGTTTATATATTTTTAATACGTTTTTTGTTTTGTAAAAGCTCTTTATTGCTTTAAATTCTTTGAAATGGCCAATGAACCAGATGTTCTATCCAACTTGAATTCATGGAAGAAGTTGAGACGACAAATATGTTTGCATTTTTCTATGTTAGTTTATTTTTATTAATTTTCAGTATCGAAGGTGGTAAACGACAACTTTTATGAATATGATTGCTTTGTGCCAACTAATGCTGTCCATTCATCTGTAGGCTTATCTTGGTTGTTTTTTGCTTATGTTCCTTTTTCAGCAAAAGAAGAATATTGCTGATGTTGATCCTGATGATCGCGAAGCTTTGCTCTTTGAACACTTTCTGATTAATTGCAGACGGGTATATATTTTTTATTTTAATTTAGGGTTATTTCGGTCTATTTCCCTAGAAAATTTTGTTCCAAAAGTTATTTCAATCAGGGCTGTCGCCAGGGAACTTTTTGGTGTTGTCTCCTCGATCGATTTCTGCTGCTCGCTAAAGACGCCCCATGGCCTTTCCAATGAAGAGCTAGATAGAACTGACAGGGTCTTGAATACCTCATCAGAACTTTCTAGCGACATCCCTGATCTATCTAAAAGTTTGCCTCTTATGGAAAAGTTTTAAAACTTTTAACCGCCACTTTCTTCACAACTGGGCTAGCGCTGTATTCCTATTCCAATGTTATATTTATTTTTATATTGATATATTTAAGGGAATGAATACGCCATATATTCAATGCATTCAATCAGAAAGCAAAATAATTTGGTTTTGGGCAGATGACTTGTTCAAAAAACAAAACTCCAATTTATGTCGATGGCTAGATCATTGCTTTAGAATGGCAACAACTCTGTATGAACTGCAATTGATCACAACACGTAAATATTTTATTTTAATTTAATAAATATTTTTACCTTCCTTTAGAAAAATAGGTATTTCCCAGTAGTTTAGAAGTTTATTGAAATTATAAGCTTTTTTAAATAACTTATAGCCAAAAATATTGATTAGTTAAATAGTTTGTTCCTGGCTCAGTCGGTTAGATGCCTGACTTTGTTCTGGGATGTTGTGAGTTCGAGTCCTGTTGGTGGTCGATAATTTTTAATTTACCTTTAAGTTGTTTTTCTTTTATTATATTTCATTTTTACAACCTAAAATTTTCTCTGAGTATTTTTTATTAATTTTTTTACAATTTTAAGGTCTTCGCAATGACAAAACTCGTGGATACATGATCAACGTTTTCTGTTCCTTTGTTATTAGATTCCTTCGAAAACACATTTTTGACCCTTTGGATGAATTGTATAATATGGAAGGAAAGAATCTACTAACATTACAAAGATGTTGTGTTGATCTGCACTCTAAATATTTAAAACCTCTCTGGAAAATTGCAAATCAAATTGAAAAGGTTTTTAATTTTTTTTCGCCTGGTCCAGATCTGGATTTTTTAATTCTCCCATTTTTAATATTCTCGAGTCTTTTTTCATTTTATTAAATTAATTTTTAGGTTGACATTATTGGTGGAGAATTTATCAACTTTTTATTTGAGCAAAAAGGATTACATGAAAATCGCTTCTTGACTTCTCTTTTAGATGACATAATTTCTTTATCAATTGAACGATATTACCAAATAATTGTTGAATGGGTATCTCAATGTACTTTGTCATTAGATGTTGGACATGAATTCTTCATTTGGGATTTGAGAAAACAAAATGTGGTTGATCGTATTAATTTTGATTTGACTGGGAAATTGGATTGGTCAGAGTAAGTTTTTTTTAATTTTTTTTTAATTTTCTAAGAGTTTAAAAATAATTTTTCAAGCTTGGAAATTAATTTTTGCATAAGAAAATATCTTATTTTAATAAATTTAAAAAGGTATTAATTATCGTCCACCAATGGGGTTCGAACCCTCGACCCCCCAACAGCTTATTATTTTCTGTCATTTATTTTATTAATAATGGAGGAAGGTTCGAACCCTTACATGGAAAATTAATTTAAAATGTTTGTTTTTTATTTAAAAAATTTATTTTTCTTTAGTTTTGACTCCTATTTTGTTCTCATTCCACAATTGATTCCTATTGACTTTTTGCCTGTCAAAGATCAGATTTATAAATTTGGAAAATATTTGTATACAATGAGACAACAAAATGCAGGTTTCTTTAATTTCTTATTTTTCTAAATTAATTTTTTAACTTAGGCTTAAACCTTCTGTCAATACATTATTCATTAGAAGCGTCAATGTTTAAAAACCTTTCTCTTGGCAAGTTTTGTGACAAAATCAATGAATTGTTTGATAAATGTTCAACAAATACTTTGGAGCATTTTAAACAAAAATATGATATTATCAATTTTGCAAAGTTTGTTTTTTAAATTTTTAAAAATATATTTTTAAAATAAATTTTCAGAAAACTTCCCTACTTTTTTGTTGGATTAAATACAAATTGGATCTATGAATTGGCTGAGCTTTTTGAAAAAAACAATTTAACAAATATTGACATTGAAAAATTAACTCCAAGCAAATTAAATGATCTTCTAATTCAAGCTTTTCGATGCGCGCAACTTGACGTGACTTCACATTATAAATATTTTGAGTTTGTGATTTTTTAAATTTTTTAACTAATTTTTTTAAAAATTTATTATTTTCTAGACTGAGCGTCTCCCCATTTGCTAAAGTCAAAAGTGAAGGAATTACACCAGAAAAAGGCAAATTTCCTGCTTTGGAACTCAATATTGCTCAAGACAACCGCGTGCTCAAATTGGCGTTTCCGGCAAAAATCTTGGAGCCTTACAGAAGAGTCTTTTTCCTTTTGTTTGTTATCAATCGAGCTCGTTATTTAATTCATATGTGAGGTTTTAAAATTGTTTATTTATGATTTTGAGTTTATATGCCCCAAAAAGAGCTTTGAGATGCTGTCAGCGTGACACGACTTTTACGTTTTTGTAACTTTTTTTAATTTTCAGGAAATTCTTTTTGCGTGCTGGCTTCAACAACCCTTGGGCTGTACAAGAATGTGCTACAATTTATTTATTCAACAGACTAATAAATGTTTACCAAGAATATATTTGTGGTGTTGCTGCGAAGGAATACAACAATTTTGTGAAGAAAATTGATAAGGTTTCTTTAATTTTTTTTTGGGTAATCAGTATTCTTTTGTGACTCGATAACCATTAAAAAAATTTTTGGAATCCTGGGGATATTTGTATATTTAAAAAAATTTAGTTTTTGGATCTGTGTTTGAGAAATTTATTTTTTAATTATTTATCTCGATATATGGTCAATTTTAATATATATATCATATATGAACGTCTGTGGTGTAACGGTTAGTGTCGCCGGTTACGCCTGGTTTCGTTGAGGGTTCGAGTCCTTCATTAGTCAAATATTTTATATTTCAATTTTTAAAAATTTTTTTTATCTTTATTATTGGATCCGGGTGACCTACCGATACGTTTATTCTGTCCTGTTATCTATTTTTCTAGTTTTCTTAATTTATTTTTCTTTACTTTAAGGTTAAGAATTTGGACGAACTGGTCGAAGTTCAACTAGAATTTATCCATTCATTCATGGAAAATGCCAAATTGGATCAAGAATATTTAACAATCAGACAATTAATTGAAGAAATTGCAAATCAATTTTGTTTGTATGCTTGTAATGAATTGGTAAAAAAAAATTTTTTTAATTCAAAAATAATTTTTAATTAATTTCAGGACTTTTTTCAATTAAATAAATCTGTCAGTTCTCATGTTGGAAAAACAAAACAATTTCTGTTGTCAAACAAAAAAATGGGAGAATTAAAAAATCTGTGAGTTTTTAAAATTATTTTTAAGAATATTTTTAAATTTTCAAAAATTTCAGTTTGTTTGGGACTTCGTATTCAGAAGTTGGAGAAGCTGCTGGATGTTATGAACCACTATGGAAATTGCTTTTGTATTCAAATGAAGCTCCAACAAAATAAAGAAAATGAATTTTAATTTATATTTTGATCTCTTTGCTTTGATATTTTTTGTTTGATTTAATTCTGGTTTCATAAAATATTTTTTTTTGCTTCCCGTTTATCATCTTATAGATTTTTAAAATAATCTACATTATATATTTTCTTAAAAAACCACATTCTTCAGAAAAAACGACAAAATATATTAAAAATAGAAAAAATACTAAACTACAAAAATCAGAATTATTAAATAAATTATTTTCATAGTCATGCCCATCAAAAGAGGATTTAATAATCTCAATGAACTTAAACGACAAAAAAAATCAAAAGAATTGAACAAACAGAAAATAGTCGTAAAGTAATAGGTTTCTTAAATTTATTTTTCAATCTTTTAAATTTCCCTAAAATTTCTCAGCAAATAATTTAATGGAAGCCTCTAATTTAAATGTAGAAGAACAACAGCCACAAGAAGTACAACAGCAGCAGGAGGAAATTCAACAGCCATTAGAAATAGAAGAACAACAACCGGAAGTAGTTGAACTTGCTCATCATGCACAGCCTATTGCTTTATCATTGAAGTAAATTTGACATTTTTTAAATGTTTTCTTTTTCCAGAATTTTGCCCCAGATCATTTTTCTTTTTAATCCTAAAATGATTTAAAAATTTTATCTTTCCAGGCTTGAAATTGATGCAGATTTACATATTAGTCTAAAAGTAGTCCGAGGAAATGACATTTTTGAATTAAATATTTGAGGCGAAGAAGAATTTCAAGAAGTTTGTGCTTTACTTTTAATTATATTTTATTTTACTTGAAGCAAAATTTAGAAATGGCACAACCTTATTATTTTATATTTAATAAGTATTTTTTTGAATAAATTTAGCTGTATTGTAATTAAAAAATAATATATTGATTTTATCGATTTTTTGAAAATAAAATAATTTTAAAAAAATTTTATAATTTTAAAAAATCGATTTATTGATTTTTTAAAATTATAAAATTTTTTTACCGGAATATGTTTTTATCTTCCGGAAAGTATATTCTTACTTTTCCGGAAAGTCTATTATTAAATATAAATTAATTTCCGGAAAGTTTTTAATACTTGTATTTTCCGGAACTTTTTATATTTTATTTCCGGAAAGTTCTATATATTTTTCCGGTTTTTTTGTATTTTATTAAATAGGTATATTGCTTTTCCGGAAAGTTTATTAAATTCTTTTATTAATTAAATTAAATATAACCTTCTCTACAACGAGAAATAATCGCAAGTAAACAAGGGAGAGCATCAGGATCAGTTGAATGAGAAATATATTTAAATAAGTCAGATTTGACAATAATCAAAGCTTCTGCATTTGCCCGATCTAATTCCTTTCCAATTGCTATAGCTTTGTCCCTTTCTATATCTAACCATTCATGAACTGCTTGTATTTTGTCAGCTTAAAATAATTCAAAATTAATTTTTTAAAAAATAAAAAAAGTTTTTAGGAAAAGGAGTTGGCGCTAGAGCGACCAGGAGCAAAATCTTTTAAAATTCATAACTTTTTTCATAGTCAACCAATCCGAACAATTTTTATACCATTCGAAAGCTCAGAAATTGGAGATTATTTTTTCTAGAGCGATCAATCATATCCAATAATCACAAAAAATTCTACAATCGAAAAAATGGTAAATCACGATTACTCTTGTTTAACGGGCTCTAATTTTTTAAGAACTAATTGAATAAAATCGGGCTCTTTAAGAAAAATAGTCCTCAAATCCAGAGCTTTTGAATGATACAAAAATCGATCGGATTAGTTGAAAATGGAAAAGTTAAATTAAAAAAAAAGCCATGGCGCCTGTCAGAAACAGAAAAGCCCAAGTTTGCAAACTTGAAAAAAAAAGTTTCTTCACAAACTTGGAAAAACTAGCGTTTAAAACAATCAAAATAAAAACCTGCGAAACGTTTTCAATCAGGCTTAAATCGTCTCCAACGTGTTTAACAAATTCGTGAACAAATAGCCTAATATTAGATTCAATATTGATTCCATTCTTTCGCAAATCATCAATCCAAAGGTGTAAAAGTAGTGCTTCATTAGCTGTATTCTAGTTTCGTGTTGTCAAATTGGGGAATTTTGCTGAAAAAAATTTTTTTAATTAAATAATTAATTTTTTCTTACTTTTAATTTTCATCTGAAGCATTTCCAAGCCAAATTTGACGGCTAATTAAATTTTAATAAAAAAAAAATAAAATTTCTCTAAAAATAAAAAATAAATTAAAAATTTTGGCGTTTTGTTATATTTTGGTCAATTTGGTGTTATGAAAAATTGGTGTTATGTTGATTGATTTTTTGTAGTGTTACTAAACAACTTATCTGGCCGTCTCGCAGTGAAGAAAAAATTTCTTTAACATACTCTCTCGCTCTTCTCTTTTCACTTTCCCGTTCTATTGTTTTTCCACAGTCTTTCCACCCTAAAGCTGATTTTTCAAAATTTCATCAAAAATCTCGAGAAATCCAGCAGCTTTTTTCAATTTTTTAAAAATTTTTTTAAAGATTATCAACAAAAATCTGAATTTATTTTATTTATTGACACAAATTGGACTACATATTTTTGCTTTTTACTTCAATACCTGATTTAATTACTGGTTAATTTAATTTAAATACATATATTTTTTTAGAATAAATATACATCAATTCTTTCAACAAATTATAATTAAATTATTGTTAAGAGATTAAAAAACGTAAGGATTTGAGGTTTTTTAATAAATTAAATAAATTACATTTAAAAATTTTTCTGAATAAATCCAATTTTAATAATTTTTCAGAAAATGCCTTTTATGAATGGATTAAATAATTTAAAAGAAGTGAGGGAATATGCAAAAAGATCTAAAAAAGAAAATGCGAAGAGATTAGCGGAACTTAGATGGCAAAAATCAAAAGGTTTTTTAAAATTTAGTTTTCAATTTTTTAAATTAAAAAATTTAGAATTAGAACCAAGTTCTTCAACAAATAATGAATGTGAAGGTTATTTTAATAATAAATTTTTAAATTTTAATTTAAATAATTTTAAGTAATTGAACCTCAACAAAATGTGCAAGTAATTAAAAAATTTTTGCCACCAGAAACGAAGCTCGACATTTTTAAGTGCCTCAACTTCAACATTTTGAATAAAATTGCAAAATCAAGCCGCCATCTATATGAATTTATGAAAACATACAAAAACAATTTGCCAAAGGAAGCTTATGAAGTAGTAGAATTGATTGTTTTTAAATGTAGTAAGTAATTTTTTATCTGGTTTATGACATCTCTTAAGAATGTAGGCGTCCCACATTTTATTTTATTTGGTTTTCAAACTTATCCTTGGGTTCCATAAATTTTTTTGAGGTCGAGACCTAGACCAGTTTTTGAAAAATATTTTTTTATATTTTTATAGATGTTGAAACTATTGAAATGGAAGATTTAAATGTTGATTTTATTTTGTGTGAAGAAATGGAATTTAAGGTAAAACTGACAATACGTTCATTTTTCAATTTTAACTTAATCTCCAACTTTTAAATTACACACAACAAATATCCACTTACTTGGCTACTGTCATTCTCCAAAAAAATATGAATTTATGTATCATCACGTGGTTGTACATGGATCTAAAGGAATTCATCTTGGTTATTATAGTAGGAAAATTAAAGGAGAGATGATAAAAGAAGAAGAACGTTATTATTCTCATGGTTATTTTTATATACTTGGAACTGAATTTGGTAAAGTTGTGGAATATGAATTTTTTGAGATAGATAATCCTAAATTTAGCGTCACGTTACATTTATTGTTTTCCATTAGTTCTAAAATAGTCAAAGATGTAAATTTTAATAGTAATATGTTATATTAATTTATTTTGTTATAATATTGATTTGTTTGTGATAAAAATTGTTTCAAATTTTTATAAATATTTAAATTCTTAAAAATGATTTACATTCGAATATGGATTAGAATTTTATTTTCCTTAAATTTTTGATTTAAATTATTTATCTCATTTATTTTTAAAGAAATATGCTGTTCGCGGACCTAATGTCATTAGAGCGTTGAATTGGAAAAGAAATTAAAGAAAAAAAATTTTTTCTTATTAAAAAAATGAGAGAAAATTTTTTAAAAATTCTTCAAAATTTAGTTAAGAAAATTCTGTTGTTCCAATCATTGAAGAACCTCCACTCTTAATTCCTCCCTAAACATAGACCACCATCATCTGCAGCAAAAGGACTGGAAACGTTTGAACAGAAATGAGAAGTTTTCCAAAGACTGGTGCTGCTCCAAATATTGAAGATTTCACCGGGGGCAGCGGCGAAAGGAGACGGAACAAAACCTGAGGAGAAAAAATTTCTTTTCAAAATTTTTAAATTAAAAAAAAATAAACCTGAAGAACCTTCTGAAACAACTTGTTTTTGCTGTTTAAACGAGAATAACTGAAGAAGTTCACAAGACTTTTCAGTCACTTTAGTAGGTGTTGTAAAATCATTAACAACATTTCAGTCATTTTTGTTTGATTAAATGTAGATTTTGATGTTTCTGGTGTTTTAATTTTTTGAAGCTTTGTTGGAGGGTTCGTTGGTGTCTTTTTAGCTTAAAATTAAAAAAAGTTTCAAAATTCTTTTAAAAAAATTAAAAAACCTTTTGATGGCGTTAAAGCCATAAAATCGGGCAATTTTACACCAATAGAAACTAATTGTGGTTTTGGCTTTAAATTTTTCAAAAGAAAGTTTTTCAGGTTGAGTTCATCCGTTTCAGTGGTTTTTGGCACGAATTGTTTGTCTTTAGCAGCTGGAAGAGAAGGTCGAATTGGTTGAACAAGACGGATACCATTACCTTCCAAAGGTGTTTTGTATTGATTGAGGTCCTAAAAAGTCAAAATTAAATTAGTTTAAAGAAAAAAATTTTTTAGATCAGAAAGTCCGCAAGTTCAAATTGCGGACTTTCTGAAAATAAAATCTTTTTTTTTTTTCAAGAATCTTGTCCTACTAGGGCATATTAAACGTCAAAAGTACTAAATAGTTTCTTTAAATCAAAAAAATAAAATAATAATTTTTAGAGGGTTAAGTGGAATTAAGACCCAAGAAAAAAAAAGAAAAAAATATTTTTTAATTTCCCAAGGTATTAGAAAGATTAAAATTAAAAAAATAAAATAAACAAACCGTCATATAATTGAACAAATTTTGTCTAAAATTAGCCGAATTATTATTGTCCACCTTCACCCTCCCATCATTTTTATTTTCATAAATATTTAATTGTTCCAATTTAAGCACACAAAAAGAGGCAACATCTTCAGAATTTTTAAGAGAAGGAATATTTTTGTCAGATTTTTTATTTAATTTTTTTTTTGATTCGTGAAGCTCGATTTGTGTCCGAATTTGACGAATTCTGGTCTCCAATTTTGTGCACATTTTGGAAATGTTGTCGTTGGTACGTATGAGTTGGTGTTGTTCAAGTGGTGTTAAAACGTTTTTTGAAGTAAAGAAGATGAGCTAAATGTTAAAAAACAGAAATCAGAGAGATTGGGAAGTCAACAGAAAAAATCCGCAAAAATTATGATATTTGCGGAAAAATAAGTTGAAGACGTACACTCACAAATTTACTGATAGAAATTTAACTTTTCAACATAAAAATAAATAATAAAAGCCAAAATCAGTTAAAATGACCAAAAAATCAAGTCCTATCCGCTAAAAAAGTCTCAAAAAATGCAGATAAAAATTTGCGGATTTTTCCCAACAATTAAAAATTCTTAACAAACCTTTGCAAAAAAATTTCCCGCTAAATTCCAAATGTTTGTCTGAATTGTCCAAATTGTTCTTTGGCCGTTCAAAATCATTTAACGACTTCTCATAATGGTCTTCAAGAAGTATAAGTTGTTTTTGCTGGAAACTTCCAAAAAAATTTTTTTTGAGGACCAAATTTGCGGAATTTCAGCAAAAAGGTCAAAAAAAATCATGAAAATTTATTTAAAAATTATTAACCATATCAAAAGACGAGCAAATCGGCTTTATTCCTTTCGTAGGCATTTCCAGATCCATCACACCATTCAGAAAAACACAATTTAAGTTGATTCAGGTTTTCTGCGCTCGTTTTGATCGCATCACAAAAGATCAACAGGTTGACGACCATTTTGGCGTAGACCACTAAGTAAATCACTACAGACTGTGCCCAATTGTTGTTTGTCGAAATTGTCTAAAAATAAATTGAGAAAATATGGGGAAATGTTTTGCGGAAAAAACTTGCGGAAAGGGATTTGGACTTTGAATTATAGAAATAGCCCCAGGATCCGGATTCAGGCCGATTTTTCCTGGGCCTAGAGTCGAGATAAAGGTAATTTCAGAGTTTCTGGATTTTTCCCCGACTCAAGGTAAAGAAAGAGGATCAAGACTTTTATAATCAAAATCCATTGAGAAGTGAATAGACCTCCAAAGAAATAAGAAAATAAAAAAACCTAAATCTGCTGAACGAACGCGCCTTTCAATATCGCATCTAATTTGACATAATTGTTGTTCAAAAAATTTTGCATGTTCATTTCTAATTTTGTATAATTCCGCAATTGTAGCAAATAAAGATTTATTTAAAGCCTCAAGTTGTTGTTTTTGTTCTGCTTCGTTTTCATCTTCACGGTTTTGTTCTAATTGTAAACTTTCACTCATTTTTAATGTAGATTTTGATAGACCTTAAAAGAAAAAATAAAAAAAAATTAAAAATCGAAATCTAACATAAGAAAAATAAGTTAATGTAATGAAACGAGAGAGTTTATTAGAGAAAAAAGAACTTCAGTAGTCAGAAAAAACGCTATTTTCTCTCTCATTTTAGTCTCGCGAATATATGGCCTGTTAAGGAGCTTAGTGATAAATAGAGAAAAAAGGAAGAATTAGTAAGTTATTTTAAGAGTCAACAAAAGATAGAGAATTTGGGCTTTTAATCAAAGACGTTTTGGTGCCAAAAGTTTTATTGTGATTCATTGGATACTGTAATTAAATAAATTATTTTTGTGTTACTTTTTTTAAATTTTAATGTGTTTCTGTTGTATTTTCTTGTGTTTTAGTTTAATTTTGATGAATTCTGGACTTGTTTTTATATATATATGAAAAATCAAAACTACAGTATCTTGAACATAAACAGGCAAATTTTTAAACTTATCCATTTAATCCAATTTTGACCCCCATTGGAGAGAGCTCGTCGAGACGAATCGAAAGAGGTATCATTTGATACGTTTCGTTAATTTTTTAAATAGAAAAACTGGTTTAAATTTGAGCAAATTTACTAAAATAGCTATGTATAAAAATTTTTGGCTTTAAAACTTCTAGGCCCATAACCCCGTTTCTAAACGATAAAATTTCTTAATTTTTTCTGTCAATATAGGCCTATATCTTATCTAAAATATATCAGATTTTCAAAATAGGTTTCCGCATTTTTGGCAGAGATATTGCCTTTTGAGTCAGAGGACTCAGAATTTATAAAGAAAATTTTTGGCTTTAAAACTTCTAGGCCCATAACCCCGTTTCTAAACGATAAAATTTCTTAATTTTTTCTGTCAATATAGGCCTATATCTTATCTAAAATATATCAGATTTTCAAAATAGGTTTCCGCATTTTTGGCAGAGATATTGCCTTTTGAGTCAGAGGACTCAGAATTTATAAAGAAAATTTTTGGCTTTAAAACTTCTAGGCCCATAACCCCGTTTCTAAACGATAAAATTTCTTAATTTTTTCTGTCAATATAGGCCTATATCTTATCTAAAATATATCAGATTTTCAAAATAGGTTTCCGCATTTTTGGCAGAGATATTGCCTTTTGAGTCAGAGGACTCAGAATTTATAAAGAAAATTTTTGGCTTTAAAACTTCTAGGCCCATAACCCCGTTTCTAAACGATAAAATTTCTTAATTTTTTCTGTCAATATAGGCCTATATCTTATCTAAAATATATCAGATTTTCAAAATAGGTTTCCGCATTTTTGGCAGAGATATTGCCTTTTGAGTCAGAGGACTCAGAATTTATAAAGAAAATTTTTGGCTTTAAAACTTCTAGGCCCATAACCCCGTTTCTAAACGATAAAATTTCTTAATTTTTTCTGTCAATATAGGCCTATATCTTATCTAAAATATATCAGATTTTCAAAATAGGTTTCCGCATTTTTGGCAGAGATATTGCCTTTTGAGTCAGAGGACTCAGAATTTATAAAGAAAATTTTTGGCTTTAAAACTTCTATGCCCATAACCCCGTTTCTAAACGATAAAATTTCTTAATTTTTTCTGTCAATATAGGCCTATATCTTATCTAAAATATATCAGATTTTCAAAATAGGTTTCCGCATTTTTGGCAGAGATATTGCCTTTTGAGTCAGAGGACTCATTGTTATTTACCCTTGCTATTTAAGATTTTTCGCTTAAATTCAAAATCATTTTTCTTTATTAAAAATTGTATTAAATTGACAAATGATATATCGTTCGACTCGTCTTGACGAGCTCTATCCAATGATACCAAAATTGGATTAAACGGATAAGGTTAAAAATTTGGCCTTAGATATTAAAAATTCTTTGATAAATGAATGCGGATATATAATAAAATAAATCCAGAATTCATAAAAAGTTAACTAAAACACAAAAAAATACAAGAGAAACACATTAAAATTAAAAAAATGAAACACAAAAATAATTTATTTAATTACAGTAATCAATTAATCACAATAAAAAATTTGGCACCAAAACGTCTTTAATAAAAGTCCAAATTCTTCTAGCTTTTTCCGGAATACCTCTAAAAATAACATACTATTTCCTCGTTTTATGTTTCTCTATTTAACACTAAGCTACTTAACAGGCCATATATTCGCGAAACAAAAATGAGATTAAACTAGCGATTTTTCTGATTTTTTTAAACTTAATATTTAATTCAAGTTTGTTATCTTTGGATAGAGCTCGTCGTTACGAGTCGAACAAGCTATAATTTGTTTAATTTACTATAATTTTTGGAAAAGAAAAACGAGTTTGAAGTTAAGCGAAAAATGGCTAAAATAGCCAACCAAGAAGTTACCCGCAATATATGCAAACCGGAATAACTCGGAGTACCGTTGTTAGTTAAGGTTAAGTTATACCTCATTCGATTCCTTATCACCAACTGTACAACATATCAAAAAATGGGGCAATTTTATCGTGCCGTTTTTAAGATATTGATCAATGAAATATATGATTTTTTGGAGAAATAGTAAAATTTTTAAACTAAATATTTTAATCCAATTTTGATATCAATGGATAGAGCTCGTCGAGACGAATCGAAAGAGGTATCATTTGATACGTTTCGTTAATTTTTTAAATAGAAAAACTGGTTTAAATTTGAGCAAAATTACTAAAATAGCTATGTAAAAAATTTTTGGCTTTAAAACTTCTAGGCCCATAACCCCGTTTCTAAACGATAAAATTTCTTAATTTTTTCTGTCAATATAGGCCTATATCTTATATAAAATATATCAGATTTTCAAAATAGGTTTCCGCATTTTTGGCAGAGATATTGCCTTTTGAGTCAGAGGACTCTGAATTTATAAAGAAAATTTTTGGCTTTAAAACTTCTAGGCCCATAACCCCGTTTCTAAACGATAAAATTTCTTAATTTTTTCTGTCAATATATATCTTATCTAAAATATATCAGATTTTCAAAATAGGTTTCCGCATTTTTGGCAGAGATATTGCCTTTTGAGTCAGAGGACTCTGAATTTATAAAGAAAATTTTTGGCTTTAAAACTTCTAGGCCCATAACCCCGTTTCTAAACGATAAAATTTCTTAATTTTTTCTGTCAATATATATCTTATCTAAAATATATCAGATTTTCAAAATAGGTTTCCGCATTTTTGGCAGAGATATTGCCTTTTGAGTCAGAGGACTCTGAATTTATAAAGAAAAATTTTGGCTTAAAACTTCTAGGCCCATAACCCCGTTTCTAAACGATAAAATTTCTTAATTTTTTCTGTCAATATAGGCCTATATCTTATCTAAAATATATCAGATTTTCAAAATAGGTTTCCGCATTTTTGGCAGAGATATTGCCTTTTGAGTCAGAGGACTCAGAATTTATAAAGAAAATTTTTGGCTTTAAAACTTCTATGCCCATAACCCCGTTTCTAAACGATAAAATTTCTTAATTTTTTCTGTCAATTATAGGCCTATATCTTATCTAAAATATATCAGATTTTCAAAATAGGTTTCCGCATTTTTGGCAGAGATATTGCCTTTTGAGTCAGAGGACTCATTGTTATTTACCCTTGCTATTTAAGATTTTTCGCTTAAATTCAAAATCATTTTTCTTTATTAAAAATTGTATTAAATTGACAAATGATATATCGTTCGACTCGTCTTGACGAGCTCTATCCAATGATACCAAAATTGGATTAAACGGATAAGGTTAAAAATTTGGCCTTAGATATTAAAAATTCTTTGATAAATGTATGCGGATATATAATTAAATAAATCCAGAATTCATAAAAAGTTAACTCACACACAACATAATACAAGAGATACACATTAATATTAAAAAAATGAAACACATAAATAATTTATTTAATTACAGTAATCAATTAATCACATCTAAAAATTTGGCACCAAAACGTCTGTAATAAAAGTCCAAATTCTTCTAGCTTTTTCCGGAATACCTCTAAAAATAACATACTATTCCTCGTTTTATGTTCTCT
>ABLG01000369.1:0-23887 GCA_000172435.1 Meloidogyne hapla
TATTATATAATTTTGCAAATAAAATTTAATTAAATTACAATGTCCATTTACTGGTGGCTTACATGGAAGTCCATTTGGAATTCCATGTCCAACTCCGGGTGAATGGCCTGATCCTGTGCAGAAAGGAGGTTGAGGTGCTATTATTTGATAAATCATAAAATTAATAATCAAAAATAAATAAAAAATATAAATAGAAAGTTAATTTTAGTCATTTTTGGATTTTTATTAAAGTTTTTAGTCAAGTTTATTTAATTTATTCTTAATAAAATGATATTTTTACTGCTAATTTCTGCTGATATTTATTTACAAAATTTGGCATATTATGAAAATAAAAATCTCACTGGAATAGAAAAATTGTGGTTCAGAATTTGGCTCAATTGTTTAATCAGTCTTTTAATAAAAATTTCTAATGAAATATTTTTGAAAAATTTTTTATTAAATCTGAGGCAATTCACCGAAAGATAATTTACAGAACGTGAGCTTTTAATAATATCTTTGAATAAAAAGTTTATTTATAATAGAGACGTGATTGAAATTTGCAGAGAGAAAATTTTTGACGTTCAGTGTAAAATTTTACAAAAAACTCACTTACGCAGTTTTCCTTCTAGCATACCGTATTTACTAAAATAATTACCCTGAGTAGTTATTTTTTAACTTCTCGGTGGAAAGGTTAATTATTAGAGAGGGGGTAATTAATTTGATAATATACGTTATATCTTTTTATTTAACAAAGCCTTCTAACCTTTAAATAATTTTTTCTTAAATCCATGGCTATAACCAAATGTCGTCTCCTTTCTTCTTTTCAGTGAATTGTCGTTCAGTGATTTATCCTAGTTTTTGAGTTTTTAGTTTAGATTTTATTTTTCTATTTTAGTTTTTATTTTTTATTTGCTCCATTTTTGTATTTTGTACTTTGTTATTTAAATTTTAAATCCAAGCTAAAAACCTTTCTAATAATCGCAAAAAATTAGTTTACCAAAAATAATTTAAATTTTATGTTTATTTAAACAAAAACGTACACTCTTTCAATTCACATGAATTTTCTGAATTTCACATGAATTCCACGACTTTTTTTACTCATTTATCTTTTAAATAAAGTTTAAAAAATATTAAAATTAAAAGTTGACAGATTTTTAAAGATTTTATTTAAATATTAATTTAAAAAGTCCAAATTTGTGTTGATTTCACAGAAAAGTCTCTTGTTTTTGCCTATATTTAAAATTGCCTCATTTCAGTGTTTAACATCTTTTCATTCAACTGATTAAAAATTAAAAAAAAATTTTTTTATTTAACAAAACAAAAAAAATATTTTTCCACAATATTAATTCAGATTTTTATTCTCATTTAATCAAAAAACTGCACCTTCATAGAAAGTTCCGATTCACATGAATTTCACTCATTTATCTTTTTAATTTAGAGTTGGCCGGTACCGGTATCCCCGATCGGTATCGGACTTTTCTGAATCCCGATACCGATTTTTGCTGATACCAATACCGAGACAATCTGATAACGAGCCGGTATCGGGATCGGTTTCAATATTCAAAAATACCGATACCTATTTTGAGTTGGGATCCCGATACCGGCCAACTCTAATTTAAATATATAAAACTAAATAGAAATTAAAAAAAACATTTTTTCAAAAAATTATTTATTCTTAACATAATTTAAAAAATGTTTAATTTTAAATAAAAGAAAATATTTTTAATTAAAAGTTGATAGATTTTTAAAGTTTTTTTAAAATATTAATTTAAATAAGCCCAAGTTGAAGCCCATTTTGTATTGTTTTCACCAGAAGTCTTTTTTTGCCCATATTAAAAAAAATTGCATTTTCCAATGTTTAACATCCATTGTTTAATTAATTTCCTTCTCCTTAATTTTTAAATTATTACTAAATTAGCTATTAAAGATACCGTATTTATTCAAATAATTACCCTGGGTAATTATTTGTGAGGAGGGGTTTCAATAGATTTCAAACTACCTGGAATCCCGTTTTTGATAAAACTGTATCTTTTTGGTTTTAGAAATTTATTTCAGAAATCCATTAATTTTATTCATATTTATTAAATTTTGTTAAATTTTCAAAAATTAAAAATTTTCGATTTCAACCTAATTGAACTAAATCTTTAACAAAGAGGGTTATTCCGATATATTATTTTCCGAATAATCTTTTTTGATATATACCTACCGTATATACTGAAATAATTACCCTCTCTCAAATAATTGCCCTCTCCAGAAAGGAGTATTCTTTTATTTTTAAATCTAAATAAACAAAAAAAATATTTTTTTCCCGAAAATACTTTAATTTTTATTCTCATTTAACCAAAAAAGTTCACCTTTCGATTCACATGAATTTCACACCTTTACCTTTTTAATTAAAATATTTAATTTAAATAGAAAATTAAAAAAAATATTTTTTTTAAATTTAAAAATAATTTTCCCAAAATCATTTATTCTTAACATAATTAAAAAATGTTTATTTTAAATAAAAGAAAATATTTAAATTAAAAGTTGACAGATTTTTAATGTTTTTTTAAAATATTTTTTAAATAAGCCCAATTTGAAGCCCATTTTGTGTTGTTCTCCAGAAAATCTTTTTTTTTGCCCAAATTTTTAAAATTGCATTTCCCATTGTTTAACATCCATTATTTAATTAATTCTCTTCTTTTGTTTAATTTCCACATTTTTCTTAAATTTCAAATAATTATTAAATTAAAGATATCGTATTTATTTAAATAATTGCTCTGGGTAATTATAATTATTTTTTCAATCTCTCGATGGAAATTATTAGTGAGGGGTACCTCTTTTTGGCTTTTTATTGGTTTTTAATAGTTTTCAAACTACCCGGAAATCCGGTTTTTGATAAAATCGTATCTTTTTGGTTCTTAGGGATTTAATTCTAAAATCCGTTTATTTTAATCACATTTATTAAATTTTCTTAAATTACAAAAATTGTCGGCTTTACCCTAATTGAAACTAAATTTTTAAACTGGAGGGTTATTCTGATAAATTATTTTCTAAATAATCTTATTTGAGAGATTTAATTTTGGCAATAAATTTTAAAATTAAATTACAATGTCCAACTCCGGGTGAATGGCCTGGGGCTGTTGGTCGGAAGGCATCAACTGAATTATTAACAGCCATTATTTGATAAATCATAAAATTAATTATAAAAATAATAAAAATATAATAGAATTAATTTTAGTCATTTTTGGATTTTTTAGTCAAGTTTATTTTAATTTATTCTTAATAGAATGTTATTTTACTGCTAATTTTTGCTGGTATTTATTTACAAAATTTGGCATATTCTGAAAATAAAAAATTGCCAAATTAAATAAATTTCGAGCTAGAAATCTAGTTCAAAATTTAAAATGTTTAATCAGTTTTTAATAAAATAAAATATTTTTGCATATTTTTGAATAATTTTTTTTTATTAAAACTTGGGGCAATTCACCGAAAGATAATTTAGAGAAGGTGAGTTCTGAATTTTGTCTTAAAAGGGAAAACTTAAAATAAAAATTTATTTATAATTATTATTTGTTAGAGAGACTTCTTATAGAACTTTTTTAAAAAAATTTTCAAAAAAATTTTTAGGCTATAAATTTTTGGTTCTAACTTTGTGTTAACTCATTTTTTTGACATTAATTTTTAAACTATTTTTAAACTTCCTGGACCTATAGAGATAATTTTTTATATAACCAGACCCTCTAACTTTCATAATTCTTATTTTTATCAATTAATCTTTCATTAATTCCCATGCATTAAACCAAGTTTCGCCCCTCTTCTTCATTTCAGTGAATTGTCTTTCGGTAAATTTTCTAATTTTTGTGTTTTATTTTCTATTTTAGTTTCTATTTTCGTTTTTAATTTTTATTTTATATTTTGCAGCATTTTTGTATTTTATTGTTTGTTAATTACATTTTCAATCAAGCTAAAAAAAATTTTCGAAGATCACAAACAAATTTTTTCCAAAAATAAATTTATTTCCCAAAACATAATTTTTTGGAAAATAATTTTCCAAAAAAAATTATATTTTACATTCATTTAATAAAAAAATTAACTCGTGGAATTTTCTAAAATTAATGTGAATCTCAAATTTTTTATTCATTTATTTTTTAAAATAAAATTTTATTCGAAAAAAAAGAAAAATATATTAATATTGAGAATAGAATTTTTGAAAATTTTTTTAAAGAAATTATTACTTTTGCCTAAATTTAATTTAAATTGCCAATATTCGTTTACATCAATTTAATGTATTCTTCCTTTATAAACTAAAAAAAAATTTTCTTTAAAAATATTTCTGTTTTTTAACTTGTTGTGTGAATTTTTACAAATTTTTTAGTCCAACTTTTTGGAATTTTGGGCTCTAAGCGAAAAAATCAAATTATTTAATAAAAGTTTTCTTTATATCCTAGCGTATACAAAACCATAAAAACAACCAACTGGTCCTAGGTTATGAAATTAATAGGCTCATGTTCCGAAAACTAATTTTTAACTTTGTGACGAAAATTCCACTGGAGACCAAAATTCCCCAAAATTTTGTGACCAAAGTTACGAAAAAACTCGTTATACAAATTTTCAGTGACCAAAATTCCGTGAATACTATTTTATTACATTTTTTCGCTAGAGCCCAAATTCTTCCAGAGCCCAATATTCCTCTTTTTCATGTAGAGCCCAAATTTCCTCAGGAGCCCCTTCCCAAAAAGTTGGAACACAACTTTCCAGGGTCTAAATTTCCGGGACTCTTTCATGTTGCTATATTATTTTCTTTATTTAAAAAAAAAGTTAAAAGAATTTCCCAATTTATTCTTAAAATAATTTAACAAATGTTTATTTAAAGAAATGGAAATATCAAAATTAAAGGTTGATAGATTTTTAAAGTTTTTTTAAAGATTAATTTAAAAAGTCCAAATTGTGTTGTTTTTACGGAAAATTCTTGTTTTTGCCTATATTTAAAATATTCACTTATTCCATTGTTTAACATCCATAATTTGATTAATTACAGCCATTTCATTAATTTCTGAATTAATTTTTATTTTTTATAAATAAATTAATTTGAATTTATCCCCTTAATTCTTACTTTAATGTTTTTTAATTAAATTATTTTTCCAAAACATATTTATAGTATATTTTTTTATTAGATTTTTGGCACTATCTGAAAAAGAGGGCGGCATCGCATTTTTTCATTACTTTTATTTCTTCCCTTAAATGACTCGAAATGTTCAATTTTTCCCATATTTCTTTCCTTTTCCTGTCAATCAAAAGGAGGAGGAAACCTGTCAATCAAAATAGACTAACGCATGAATAGCAGGGGTGGGCCGAGTTCCACAAAACACGAGACACGAGATTCACGAGATACGAGATTCTCAAAAAAATACGAGAACGAGATAAAACGAGATACGAGATCTCACAAAAAATACGAGATTTCACGAGATACGAGACCACGAGACACGAGATATTAACAATTTTTTACTAAGCCGAAAAGTATTGAAATGCTGATGGGGTATTGTATTTATGGCTATGTGGGCCAAAAAATTAAGGAGTTTAATACCTTCAAACCAAAAAATAAGCATTGGCTTTGACTTAAATTAATAAGCCACACATTATCCAACAAATTGGGTCGGTATTGAGGAAGGAATTGGTTCACCTGATAGTGAACTGATTCAGGAATGAGCAATATTAATGAAGAACAGTGGTAGGGGTTACTTCAGGAGAAATAAATTTGAAAAAATTTCTTTGATTTTTGCCCCGCAGGGTAAAATTTTCGAATTTTCTGGAGCCGAAGGCGACCTAACTTGAAATTTTTAGCGCCGCAGGCGAAAATTTTTAGTTTTAGTGAAGCGAAGAGGGAAAATTTGAAAAAGATCCAGCCAAAATCCAATCTATCTAGGGGTATATCTTTATGAATGAAAATATTCCTAAAGACTAAAATAGATTGAATATATCTCGTGTCTCGTGGCAAAATACGAAATACGAGACGCGAGATACGAGACCTCTAAAAACACGAGATTTCACGAGATACGAGACCAAGCCCACCCCTGATGAATAGGCTAAAAATGAATAGGCTAACTTCCTTTTCTGAATAGGCTAAAATGTGAATGAATAAGCTATCTCCAACCAACTGGCCATAGGTTTTCAATCTTTGGGATTGAAAATAATCCTGAATAAATATTCCTGAAGACTAAAATCTATTGAAAATATCTCGTGTCTCGTGGCAAAATACGAGACGCGAGATACGAGACCTCTAAAAAACACGAGATACGAGACTAAGCCCACCCCTGATGAATAGGCTAAAAATGAATAGGCTAACTTCCTTTTCTGAATAGGCTAAAATGTGAATGAATAAGCTATCTCCAACCAACTGGCCATAGGTCCCAAAATGCAGAAGTATTGTACGAACCCCAAAAATAATTCTGAATAAAAGTCAGATTGCCGCTGCATTCATTTTCTTTTTTTCTGATTGACAGGTTTCCTCCTCTTGATTGACAGGAAAAGGAAAGAAATATGGGAAAAATTGACCATTTCGAGGAAGTAAGGAAAAAAGTTGAAAAAAATGATTCCGCCCTCTTTTTCAGATAGAGCCAGATTTTTCATCCTGTAACGGGCTCTGGTAACTCGGAACTTTTTTTTCAAATCAAATCTGTCTTTTTGTCTTTTAGGAGTTTAATACTGAAATTCTATCTTTTTTAAAATTTATTCTTACATTTTTAGCAAAAATGACAAAAATTTTCGGTTTTACCCTAATTTAGACCTTATCTTTAACATCAACCCAGTTCCACCTCTTAGAATCTTATTATGATAAATTATTTTCTGACTAATCTTATTTGTGAGATTTAATTTTGCTAATAAAATTTAATTTAAATACAATGATGGCCAGCTCCGGGTGAACGGCCAGTGCCAGTATGGAAAGGTGGATTGCCTGCCATTGTCAAATAAATCATAAAATTAATTATTAAAATAATAAAAAATATAATAGAATTAATATTAATCATTTTTGGATTTTATTAAAGTTTTTTGTAGGTTTTTAGATTTAATTTTAATAAAATGATAATTTCTGCTGGTATTTATTTACTAAATTAAAAAATTTAAAATGTTTAATCAGTCTTTTAATAAAATAAAATTTCTTTTGAAAATTTTTGAATTATTTTTCATTAAAAATGGGATAATTCACCGAAAGATAATTTACAGAAATTTTGTCATGATTTTGCCTCAAAGAGGAAAACTTTAAATAAAAATTTATTTATAGTAGAAATTTGTGAACTGACGACTTTCAAAAAAATTTTTTTTTAATCGAGGAAATTTTTATAAATTTTAGTGATTTGTGACTTTATTTAATTTTTCAGTGAATTGTCGTTCAGTGATTTTTTCATGTTTTCTCTTTGAGATTTTATTGTTTATTTTTATTTAATTTTGTACCGTTTTGTTCAATTTTGTACCCTGTTTCTATATTTTTAGAATTATTAAATTAGATTGAACATATCAAAAACACAAAAAAAATTTCCAAAAATAATTTAAGTTTTTATTTTCACAAAAAAATACGTTCATGTGTAATTTGCTGAATTTCATATGAATCTCATAATTTCACACATTTTTACACATTTATTTTTTTTAATTAAAAAAATATTTTCCAAAATAATATAATTATATAAATATTTATTTTAAATAAATGAAAATATTAAAATTTAAAATTTACAAATTAAAAAAAAATTTTTTTAAATATTAAAATAAAAAGTCCAAATTTGTGTTGTTTTCACAGAAAGTCTCTTGTTTTTGCCTATATTTAAAATTGCCTCATTTCATGTTTAACATTCTTCTCCTTAACCTAATTAAAAATAAAAAAATTTTAATTAATTTTTAACACTTTAATATTTCTTTTAATTAACGTATTTTCTCCAACATAGGGCCCATAAATGTTTTTAGTTTTTTTTCAATTTTTTTAATATTAAATATTAAATTAGCTATTAAATATAAAAAATACTCTTATGACTTGATATCTACTCTTATGACTTGATATCTACTCTTATGACTTGATATCTACTCTTATGACTTGATATCTACTCTTATGACTTGATATCTACTCTTATGACTTGATATCTACTCTTATGACTTGATATCTACTCTTATGACTTGATATCTACTCTTATGACTTGATATCTACTCTTATGACTTGATATCTACTCTTATGACTTGATATCTACTCTTATGACTTGATATCTACTCTTATGACTTGATATCTACTCTTATGACTTGATATCTACTCTTATGACTTGATATCTACTCTTATGACTTGATATCTACTCTTATGACTTGATATCTACTCTTATGACTTGATATCTACTCTTATGACTTGATATCTACTCTTATGACTTGATATCTACTCTTATGACTTGATATCTACTCTTATGACTTGATATCTACTCTTATGACTTGATATCTACTCTTATGACTTGATATCTACTCTTATGACTTGATATCTACTCTTATGACTTGATATCTACTCTTATGACTTGATATCTACTCTTATGACTTGATATAAAAAAAAACTATATAAAAAACAAAACAAAACTTTATAAAAGATATAAAAAACAAAACTTTATTTAAAACTTTAAAAATCCTCTTTCACAAAAATATCTCTTTTACGTGTAATTTCTCAGATTTTTAAGAATTTTTAATAAAATTTTGAAATATGCAAAATTATTTATCGACACTCTCCTTCTTTAAAAATTTGTTTTTCCATTTTTAAATAAAAAATATTTTTCTTAAATTAGTCTTTATTTCAACAAATTTACTTCCTTTTTTTCATAATTAAACCTCCATTTGTTTTAATAAAATTAAAAAAATATTTTCTTTAAAAACAATATTTATTCCTTTACTAAACATTTTCTCAAATTCATTCCAAAATTTTCCAAAATTTTCTAAAAATTTTTTAAAAATGTCAAAATTTCTCTTTTCCTCTCCCAAAAAACAAATTTTTTATTTTTGTTTATTTAATTTAATATTATTAAATGTTGCAAATGGATGGACTTTCAGTATGCCTCACCATCGCCTTTTTGGTTCGGCTGCAGGTCCAGGCATTCAATTTGGGAGGAAATTCTTTGTGGATGCCAAATTTAATGAAGGCATTTATTTTTCTTTTTAAATAAATATTTTCGTTAATTTTAAATTTCCTGAGAATTCTTAGCTTTTAATAAATCTATATTTAGTTAAGTTTCCTAGCTTGGATTAAACTTATCGTTTTGATTAAAAAATTGTATTAATAAAGGTTGCCAACTTTGAGGGCCGATACTAGGGTGGTCCTTTTACCGTATTTATACAGGATTTTCCACTTTTTAACCTTTCGTCCGCATTTCTTCCGTATTTTTAACCTTCCGCATATTTGCCGCATTTTTATAATTTTGTAACATTTCTCCAAATTCTTCTACATTTTATAAAAAATGTGAAAAAAAAGCATTTTTGAATTTTTGGGTATTTTTGCCGAATATTTTTACGGTATAAATAAAAATATTTTAGCTTAGGAATATTCAACGAATATTTCCTTAAACCCCGTACCGGACTTTACCGGACGTATACGGACTTTAAAGAATTTTAGAATTAACGGATTTAACTCTAATAATAATTAGACGCTATAATAATTTTATGTTTCATGACCATTAATATTTTAATTAAAGCTACGAATTATAGTCTTTATTTTTCAATGTATAAAAGGTATTTTTAATTATTTTAAATTTTTAATGCCTCAATAAAAATTTTTTATTCTTTAATTTATTTCACAGATGCGTTATCCCCTCCAACTCTAATTTGGCCAATAAATGAGGAAGATTTGGAAGAAACAGAAGAAGATGCCCAAAAAATTTCAAAGAAGGCTTACAACTTTAATGTTAGGCCTCGTTCAATTCCTTTTTGGCGTATTGGAGCTCCGTGGCAGCGTTTCAATTTTGGAAATCAGAAGAAATTGTAAAAGAAAATTTTTGATGAAAGATATTAACTGATAATTATTAAATGTTGCAGAGGTCTAAGTAAATGTCATTTTATTTTTCTTTTTGAAATTTAAAATATTTTTTTTACATGTTAAGATTAAATTTAAAATCTGTATTATTGTAAACCGTTCAAACCTAGAAATTTATATTAAATTATTCCTAAAATTTTCTGAGATAAACAATTCATATATCTGTAACAATTTAAAACAAATATTTATAATTCATGAAAAAACGCAGAAGAAAACAAAACCTAAAATGCATTTTTAAATTAATTGTAATTTTTAAATCCTGTTTTATAGCTGTTAGAGTTAAAATTAAAATAATCATTATTTAATTAAAAAATCACCATAAAATTAGTTAATTGTTGCCAAAATTTTATCGAAACGTTTATCAGGAAATTGCATATAATTTTGCCAAATAAACATAAAAATATATAAAATGTATTTGAATTTAACGTAGCACAAGACTGGAAGAATTTTTCGATTTTTAAAAATTTCTAAATCGTTTACGGTTTAGTTCTTTACACAAATGCTATTCAGAGCTGCATCGAAACTAAAGAATTATAGAAATTCGAAAAGTTGAAAAGAAAAATTGAAAAGCGGATTTCGGCGCATCTCTAACTTTCATATGTGAAGGATTTATAAAAATCAATGTTTCTTTTTAAATTTCATATTCAAATCCAGTCTTGATTTACGCTAATTGAAAGAATGGTATCGTATATACCATTTTTGGCTTTTAAATTAATAAAAAATAATTGCAAATTTCCTTCGGAATATTTTTTCGTTTCAATTGTATCTAGATTTTTTTGAAGTATGTACAAATTTTTCATTATACGATATTTTTCCGTGCAACTTTATTTTTGCTTCTTCCTTTGCTTTATCAACCTCTTGATGATTAATACCTTTTAATTTATGAATAAAAATTTGTTTTTTTAATAAACGTTAATTTTTATTGAGAACTCTTAAATTTATTTAAAATCAGATAAAACTTCTTGTTTATTTTTAATTTATTTTTAAATTTATCGGTTCTACGTACCCATTTATCATTATTTTATTATTAGACCTGATTGTGTCTTTAGAAAATTTGCATAGTCTTCTATTTCCCTTTCAGTGTTCTATATTCATTTTTAATATTTATTAATTTAATTCATACATACCTTTAATTTAACTCCTTAATTTAACTCTTAAATAATATTATTTTGGGGAATTATTTTTTGTAAGCTAAACTTTCCCACAGTTTTTTCTATTATTTTTACTTTTAAGTAGTATGTTTTTAAAGTTAATAGAAACTGCTGAAAAATTTTAATTGCCTGAGACTTTTATAAATCCGACTTTAATAGCGTTAACCGTTTGGTCCAGGGAGTGTCAGGCTAAACCATCGTTCGACCAAAATATCGTTCGGACAATATTCAAAAAATATTTTGTCCAGGAGATGTTTTGTCTGGACGATACTTTCCCCCGGTCCAGGCCCCTTTACCCTATTTACAGGTCTTTTGCCATATTTTTGACCTCTATTTTTTCCTTATTTTTAACATTTGCCCTATTTATAGGGCACAGAAATTTAGTTATTATAGGGATTTCAATGCTTTAAAATTTAAATGCTCTTAAACCTCAAAATTTTTGCCTGCGGCGCTAAAACTCACGCTGGTTTGATCCTAACTACAGTCCTAACTACTCGTGATTATATTGATAAATTAAAAACTCACAAAACTTTCATTCTTAAAGTAATCACCTTAATTAAAATTAGAAAATAAAAAGAAAAAACTGTCTTTAAAAATATTTTTTATTTTAATAATGATTATCAATAATAAAATAAATAACAAACTTGCATCCCCGCAATCACAACATTGAATAAAAACTACCATAAATAAAACAAGGACAAACAAGAATTTTGACATGTTTGTTTAGAGTTGTTAATGAATTTTTTTTTGAAAATTTTTGAATGATTTTACTCTTTTTTCTTTGCCTTTTATTTTAAAAAATTTTAATAAAATTTTTTGTGAGGGGGAGGGAATAGAGAGGGGGAGGGGATGAGGTGAGGAAATTAATTTTCTTAAACAGGAGGTGAAGCGAATTCTATTGTTTAAGGGCATTTAAAAAATTTTTAAAGGCATTTTCCATCGATTCCTTTTTTTTACGGAAATAAAAATTTTTTTAATTAAAATTGTAGTTTGTAAATTTACACTCTTTACATTGTTTAAAATAAATTCACATGTTTCCATTGTCTGATTAAAAAATTTCAGACAATTGTAAAATTAATGCCTCGAGTGTGAGGTTTTTTTTTTGAGGAATTTTTGCCCAGACTTTTCAAATCGATTTTCAAATTAAAAATTATTAAATAAATTTTTATTAAGTTGGAGTTAAAACTTCTGTTATTTAATTAAAAGTGACTGAAACAATGGCAGCGGTAATTCATCTAAAATTAATCAGAAAGTCTTTATAAATACATATGAGTATTTCCTTAATAAATTTTTATAGATAAACGAGGCGTGAAAAGTTAATTTTTATTTTGTGAAAAAATAAATGGATCGAATATTAAAGGTTGCAACGGTTCTAAAAATTGCCTTCTTGTTGAATATTTAATAAATATTTTTTTCTTATGAGATCGGTAAAGTTTCTCAAGTCATATAAAAGCCAAAAGAAGGTGACCAAAAATTTTAAAGAAAGCATATACCGTATTTCTCTATTATAATGACATGCCATTCTATTTTCCAACGTGTTTTTTTAGAACTTGTACCTGTTTTTTTTTCACGATTTGAAGAAATTAGTTGTCATTCTAAAAGAGACTGCCATTCTATTAGAGACTGTGATTATAATAGAGAAAATACGGTAACTTTAATGTTAGACCTTGTTCTATATTTTGATTGTTTGTAAACCTTTGCCTTCAGATTTATATCCGTCACTTCTCAGTATAACGAACACTTTCGATATAAGAATAAGTTCATAAATTGAGTCATTTTTTGGAGAAATTATAGTCAGATATTAGAGTAAATGTCCGTTATTTCGAAAGGTTCGTTAAATCGAGGGATCACTATATCGAGAGTTGACAGTATTCATAAATTTGTCTGAAATAATTTCAATATAATTTCATTAATATTGTCGAAATTATAATTTTTTTAAAATCGAAAATTTTTTTTGATCATCTCAAGTTAATTAGATCATCTTCATAGATTCTAGAATTTCTAAAAATAAATAAATTTTTATTCAAATTTAATTTTTAATTTAAAAATTTTAATATTACAAAATTAATGTTTAACTTTTTATTTTGTTTATCAATTTTGAATCAATTTTTTCGTCAATCAGTCGGTCTTATTTACAAATGTTTTTTTTAGAACTTGTACCTGTTTTAATAGAATAAATAATAAAATAAATAATTTTTATTTACAAATAAAAATTCTCAGACGTCAATAATGTTGTTTTAAGGGCAGCACTTTGCAATTTAAATAATTAAAAATTAAATTTTTTTCTTTTATGTTTTAGCGCCATCTTAAAGTTTTTAATTTTAATTTTTTTTATTTAGCTTTTTAAAGTTTTTGAACGTTTACATTTTTATATTATTAATTATCGGGGCTGTTCATTAGGCCAAAAAAACGAAAAAATCTTTTTCGAGTTTAAAAGATTTTTAAAAGAAATATTTTAATTTATGAAAATCATTAGTCAAAAACAAACTTTTGTAAAATCAGTTTTACTTGATCAATGTCACTGGTGTTTGACTTATTTGACATATTAATAATAATAATAATTCCCTTTATCAGAGCTTTCCAAATCGTTTGGTCTTGACTTTTTGACTCAAGACTTGTTGCCATCGGGCTACCAATACCAAATGGCAATTTGGTCCGAAATCAACAGTTCAACTTCGATAGGCCCTGAATTGGTCCCCACAACACTCCGATCTTTGCGCATTAGTTTCTAACTTTTCTTAGTCTTCTACCCTTAGGGTAGAATAAATAAGCACTTTAAGGTCATTTCTTTCCTTAGTGTAAAAATAAAAATTTTAAATCACTTTTTCGATGATCAATCACCATTGACGTTTAAATTTTCCCCAATAAAAATAAAGTCAACTGTCTCTCACATGAGTGCCTTCCATTTTTATACCCGGGCTTTGACATTATTTATTTAAAAAAAATTTTTTTAAATAGAAAAAACTAATGTTTCGAACAATATTCTCATTGCTTGTAATTTTGCTTTATTTCTCATTTGAAAATGCTACAAAGGACAAGGAGTATGAAACGGCTGCTGATAACTTAAAAAATTATGTAAAAGAGTTAAAAACAACAAATAATATGTTAGCGAAAAAACTTAATTCAGAATTGGCAAAAATTGAAAACATGAATCCTCTTGCACTGGGATTTTTTGTCAACTTTAACAAATTTGAAAATTTGAAGAACTTTTTGGATAGGAAAATTGAAGCGGAGCGAGATAATGATAATAAAACTAAATTGGAGGTAAAAATAAGGATATGATTTTGAATATTCTGGGACATGGATAAATTTTATTTCAAGACCAACGTTTTATACGGTACAACGCGATCCGCTCTATAACTTCGTTTAAGATTTTTAATCCATGAATCTATTTGATTCGATTCAGCTCGATGCATCGAACCATACTATGGTGTCCGGGATTCGAAAAGGAGCCTGTGACAGGGGGGCTCTCATCTACTTTCAAGTAAAACCTCAACTTTCAAGACGGTAGTCGGAGTTGGGTGTACAAACTTTTTTATCCAGGTCTAATTATAAGGCATTTTTCTTAATTTGTTTATTTACCATATTCAAGGTATTGAATCAATCATTAAATAAATTGATTGAATTAGGATTTGAAGAAATTCTAAAGTTGCGCGGTATTTGTTCAGTAACCATTGTTTTTCCTTTTAAAGAAATAGAAGAACATTGTATACCTTTTCGCCAAATTGTGGACAAAATTCTCAAGATTGATATTTTGTAAAATTGATATTTTGTAGAAGACGGTAAAAAAGAAAAGCGGTGAGAGAAAAATAATATGCGAGAGAGAATGGTTAGATTTTTTATTTGTTTTTGTTTTTTGACCTACAAAGGCTTTGTTTTTTTTATCTTTTTTTGTTTAGAAATTAATTAAATTTTTGTCTCTTTAACTACAAATTATGGACTTGAATGAATCTGATATTCCGTCTAATGTAGACAAAACAAATCATTTGGTTGTAGAACAATCACCAAAGAAAAAGGGCAAACTTGTTCCGAGTTCTCACAATTCTTCGACGTCTTCAAGTGTTGCGGAAGATACACTTAGCCAAGTAAATCCTTCAATCTCGGATCCAACAACTGATTTAACTGAAGAGGATATTTTTCGAATGAAGAGTATGAGTATTGACAGAAATGGATGGAAAAATGGTTTTTTGGGGATTTTTGACTTTCCGTTTAAATTATCCAAGTTTAGGTCCAGCAGCTAGCGAGTATCAGTCAGCAATTTCCCTCGTTGATTCAGCCAGCAATTATATTGAAGAAGATCGTGAAGTGGACGAGGAAGAGGTTGATGTAACTGAAGGTTTACTCCCAGATCAGATCGTCCCAATACAACGATCAATGTCATATGCTGATGCCGTTAAGAGAGCAACTCATCATGAACAGACTGGAAAGGTTATTTTAATTATCTAATGTTAGCAGAAGCTTTGTAGAAAAATATTTAGTTGTGGCCAATCCCTTGGGTTTTTTATTTTTTGAGTTTTTTTGGTTTTTGGGCAAATTTCATTTTTGGGTTTTTACCTCTTCAATCATCCTTGCCTAACATTTAATTGCCCAAACTTTCCACCTAACTTTGCCTGTAGTATTCGATTTTTTAGTTTCCTTTTCTACTTCAAACATTTTTCATAAGGTTTTTCTCTTCGATGGTTATGCATTTTCAAAGAACACTGATCCTGCAGTTTTATCACAACTCAATCCAAAAACTGGTTTTTTATTAAATTTCTTTTTTATTCTATTCTTTTTTAGTCAGCACTCTTCAATACCCATTTGAACCTGTCAATATACCCCCTGGTATTGATAAAGAAGAATATCGACGTGCATTTGCACAAGCACAGGTTTTGATTTATTCTATATTATTAAAGAGTGTTGGGCACCTTTTCAGGAAGTTTTCTTAATAAAGGGAGGTGTCTGAATAATAATTTTCAATTATGTGATTTAAGTTAATTTTCATTAATAATTCCTGTTCACTCTTTAATTAATTTTTTATTTTTAAAATCATTATCTAATTAGGTCTACCTTGTGGGCACTGCTCACTTCAGCAAGGAAAGTTGCGCTGATGTTTGCAAAACTGTGCAATTAACACAACCCGACTTTGTCATGGTTTTTTTTCTATTTTTGAATTTTTTAAAAATAATTTAAAAAAAAAGGTTGAACTTTGCTCTTCCCGTATTCAAATACTCTCAATGGATGAAGAGACCTTGTTGAAAGAAGCAGCTGCTTTAACTCGAAAGAAAATGTTGGAAATTATTCGACAGGTTTACGAATTTTTTAAAAATTACTTTTAATCTTTTTTGTTTTCTATTTTCAAAATTTTCTTATCTTGGATGTTTTTGAGAATTTTTGGACCTTTTCCCGTTCGTTTTTGGCATAAGAAACATATTTCCTTTGCTCTCAATCAATAAATTCCAATCTTTTAGAACGGAGCAGCGCAAGGTTTAATGCAAGTTTTGCTTCTCTCATTATCCGCCCACATTACCCAACAATTGGAAATGGCACCTGGCGGTGAATTCCGAGCAGCTTATAATGCTTCTAAACTTGTTAGTGGTTGTCAACTTGTTTTGGGTGATCGTCCTTTGCATATTACATTGAAAAGAGCTCTGAGCTCGTTGAACATCTTTCAGAAAATGAAATTCTTTTTTCATTTGCTGATGTCTTTGCGAATGGATATCAAGTTTGTTTAGAGAAAAAATATTTGGGATTTTTATGAATCTATTAAATTATAGTAGAATTGGATTGGAATCCCCCATATAAATTTTTCACTTAAAAATTTTTTTCTCCAAATTTTGAAAAAAATTTTGATAATAAATTTAAGACAAGAGGACGTTGAGAGATGCAAAAATAATGACATATTGGAAGAACTCCTTCAAGAAATGGCTGGCGAATATCCACAAGTTTCACGCATTCTTGTCGATGAACGAGACCAGTAAAATTTTAAAAATACTTTAAAAATTTATTTTTTGTTTTTAAAGATATATGACCCAAGTTTTGCATCATCTCTTGCAGCGTGGGACTGTTGAGAAGCTTTGTGCTAGCAAAAAGTGTAGAGGTTGATTTTTAAATTTTTTAAACGAAAAATTAATGATTTAATTTTACAGCCAAATTCGAGCCATTAACAATTGTTGCGGTTGTCGGAATGGGACATGTTAAAGGCATTCATGCAAATTGGGCAAAACCTATTGACTCTAATGCTTTATTAACGTAAATATATTTTTAAATTATAATATTTTTAATAATTAACCAATTTTTTTACAAACTTAAGTTTTTAAATTAAATCAAAACTTTCACAAATTGCAGAAAACATTTTATTTGAGTTTACAAACTTAGGTTTATTAAATAAAACAGTCCTTAAAGTTTGCAAACTTAATTTTGTAAGCATAAAAATAAACTTTTTTTCAAACATACAAAACATTCTATAAAACAAATTTGTAAAACTTGACCAACTTTTTTAAGTATTACAAACTTAAGTTTGCAAAACATAAAAAAACCTATATTTTATAAACTTGAAATAAACTTTATTAATTAAATTTGTAATTTCCCTTCTTAAGTTTTATTTTAATTAATATCTTCTATTTTTTTTTAGTATTCCGCCGCCTTCGTTGAGCAGCCGTGTTGTAAGCACAAGTGTTCGTCTTGTTTTTTACGGAAGCATTATTGCCATCGGATTTTTTGTTGGCCGCCGTATAAATAGAGCAGTTGCGCCTCATTTGCCAGCTATTAATTTTAAAATTTTTGGTTGATGGGAATTTTGATTTTGTGTTAAAATAAAACGAAACTCTGGTGTGGTTGATATTGCCAATATTTTGGGATATACCCCATTCCCCCTTACTACCCCTATTTTTTATTGACTGATTTTATTCGAATTATGGATTTAAAGTTTAATGGGACAATAAATCTTTTAAAATTATGTAGATATTTTTTGTGACTGGAAAGTTGGGTATTTTTGAGGTTAAAGAAAAATTTTTCACTAAAATCGAATTTTCCTTTTTTTAAAAAATTACCTAAAAATTAAATTGTCTTTTCAAAAAGATGCCCAACTTTTTGATATTTTCTTGCAATCTATTTATATTAGTATTTAATGACGATTGGGGACAGAGATGCACGAAAAAAAATTTCGAGTCATACGAAACGAAAAGAATAAATTTATCTTTTACGAAACGAAAACGAAACGAAAAAATAAATTTATTTTTTACGAAACGAAAACGAAACGAAAAAGAAAAATTTTCACGAAAACGGCCAAAAATCCACGAAAATGACGAAAGACGAAACGAAACGAAAATTTTCGTGCATCTCTGATTGGGGACACGAAATTTTTTTCTTAAATTTATGAAGACTTTTTACAACCAATTTTACAAAATTGACATTACTCAAAATTTGTATTATTTTCTTGTATTATTCAATTGTACTTTTACAAGAATTTCTATCTACCCACAAAAACTGTTTAATCTAAAAATAAAAATTAAAAAAAAATTTTTTAATTTTTTTTTTGTTTATGCTTGGAAGAATGGCAGTTAAACGAGTTTATGTGTATTATATAAATATAAAACCATCCAAATTAAAAAAAAATTCTTTCTAAAATCTTTATCATTTTTTAACTTATAAGAAATTCATTTTCTAAATATGACAAAAATGCTAGTAATTAAAATGAAAGACATGTAGCGATTATTTTATTCCTCCAAGTTATACTTAACATCGACAGGTGGAGGAGGTTCAAAACCTGCTTCCCTCTTCTTTTTGCCATAGTAGCTATATCTTAATAAATATTTAAATCTATAAAAATAAATTTTTTAAACTCACGGATAGTATCCTCCCATTCCATACATACTTCCAAGGCCTCCATACATACTTCCATATCCCCCAAGACCTCCATATCCGCCATAACCTCCGAGACCTCCATATCCACCATAACCTCCAAGACCTCCATATCCACCGTAACCTCCATATCCCATGCCTCCATAACCTCCATACATTGAGCCTAAACCACCTGAAAAAAAATTATGGTAGGTTAAAGTTGTTTAAATGTTTGATCCCCATACATCTCAAATCCTTTTTATGGGTAAGGGAGATGCCCTATATTCCCACTTGAAAAAAAAATTATGGTAGGTTAAATTGGGTGTTCAAAATGGACTAAATAAAAATTAACCATATAATCCTCCCATTCCACCATACATTCCGCCATACATACTATACGGACTGTACATACTGTATAGTGACGAATAATAAGGATAATAGTAAGCTTGGCCTTGTAAAGTTAATGCAAGAAGAATAAAGGGGATAAATAATGAATAGGATTCAAGCCTCATTTTTTTAATTTAATGGATTTTCTTAAAGCTGGGATGAAATGTCATTATTAAATTAATTTTTTAATTTTTTGGTAAGTAAACTCGATATAAGAGACCCGAGGGATCAAAAAGGAAAAAACCTTTTATTCAAAAAGTCTTTAATATCAAAGTTCTAGGCCAGGAATACATAGAGTAGGATGGAGTAAAGTCTCTTATATCGAGACTTCTACTGTCATGCGTCTTATATTATTGAGATTTTTAAATTTAATTTTGACGAATATTTTTGTTTATGATTTTATATTGTTTGAAATAAGAGAAAATAAAGAGATTAAAAATTCGAGAGAGAAAATAAAAGGATAAAAGTAATTATAAAAATAGACACAACAGTGGATTTGACAGATTTTTTTTTCTAAAGTTTATGTGCGCGAAAATTGATAAAACTTGGAGAGATTATTTGGCCATAGAGAAGGGAATTTTTATTAAATTTAATAATTTTGGGTAAAAAATAGATTAAAGGGATAATTTTTATTTTGGGAGATTGATTTTTATTTTTTTTCATTTTTATGAAAAATATGAAGGAAAATAATTTAAAAAATTTTCGAATTTCCAGAAAAATTTCTCTCTGAATTTTAAGAACTTTTTTTTAATTTTTAAGGCTTATTTTTGATATAAAAAATAATAAACAAGAAAATAATATTAAAATGATTCATTTTCACCTAATCCCCAATGATTATAAATACATAGACTAACAAAAATATTCAAAGAAAACCACTTTAAAAATAACAAAATTAACAACAAAAATAACCTTCAAGTTTATTAAAAATAAGCTAATATAAAAACAAGCTAAAATAAGAAAATAACTACTTCTCAGGTTTTTCTCTCTTTTTATTTTTTTTCGAGTGATTTTTTTCTTTTTTGATAACTACTTTGTACAATTTTTTTCTTTCGTGATTTTTCTCTTTTTGATAACTACTTTATAAAATTGTTTTTATTTTTTTAGATTTTTCAGTCAAATTGCCAAATTCTTATTTATTTTCTTTTTTGCTTCTTTAAATATCACTTTATTTGCTAATTCAACTTATTAACTACTTAATATATATTATTTTGTTTTTGTTTTTATAAAAAGAGTAAATAAATAAGCAAAAAGACAAACAACAATAATTTCTTTTAGTGTACGTACTTGATAAAATACAAACAAGATTACTATTAATTGGAATGTTTTGGCACAAAAATGTATGGATTATCAAGTGATTGCTGTTGTTCATTTTATTACTAATTTTAATTTATAAGAGAATATTACAACACAAAAAGGTAAAAAAGAGAATTTGATGAAGTAAATATTGAGAATTTATTTTTGTATTTTGTTTATTCTACTAGATAAAATTTTTAAATTTTGTTTTTGACCAAGATTTATAAATTTATACATATCAAAATTTTTAGTTTTGGAATAAAATTTCCCATTATAAAGTAGAATGTCTGTGAAATATTGTGAAAACTGCAAACACTACAATGGATTTAGCCATAACAGATACCTTTTTATTCCAGTTGAGTTTTTTAAACTACTAGGTGTTGTATCTACAAGTATATATCATCGAAGAAAACTTTATCAACCTAAATTGCAAAAATATCTAAATCTAATTGTTTTCAATAATCTTAGCGTGCGTTTTCATTAGCTAATGATTCCTCTATAGTAATGATTAGTTACACTACAAAGCATATTTAAAAAGATGGCGCACTGATTTGATAGAAGTCATCAGTTTATAAATTATGATCTCATCAACTCCATTTTTCTCTCTTTTTGCATTTACTAGTTAATTTAACTAAAAAATCACGTGGTGTTTAATGGACATTTTTGCTTTTCTTTTTTGACATCAAAAAACATTTGTTTTAAAACCTCATAAAACTTTCAAAAAATCAAGATTTATTAACTACTGGAAAAAAATAAAAAAAGAATGAAGAAAAGCTAAAAGTTTAAAAAACAAAAAGAATTGAGGAGTTTACTTAAAACTGACAAAATTTTGACTCGTCAAAAATTTCTAGAAAATATTTTAAACGTTTAATATTTGTTTAAAAAATATTTTTTTCCAAGAAAAAATTTAAAAAAAATCAAAGAAAAAAATATTTAAAATCCTCACGTGGGTGTACTTAACTTATTTATTTATTAAAAAAAAAAGATAAATATATTTAAACGTCAAATACCATGTGACAAAATAATTATTTTATGTCTTCTACCTCATTAAGAAGATTAAGAAACTTCTCATTATAATAATCTTAAATAAAATTATCGCATAGTTTGTGATTTTTAGTCATTTTAAAATTTAATTTAAAAATGTAGCAAAGGAAAATTTTGAAATTTTTTTAAATTTAATAGCTCTTTTAAAAACATACAAATTCAAATTCAATGATTTTGTTCAACTTGCCGAACTCTTTCAAATTTTCCAGGTTTTCTTTGTAAATGGAACAGGGCAAGGTTATTCAGATTAAAAATCTAAAGGCCTCAAAATTCAATAAAATTCATTAAAAAATTTTCAAAAAAACAGTTCATGGACAAGAGCTTTGAAAAACGTGACCTTGCCCTTCAACAACTCCTTCCCCAAACCCAACAAAGATGCTTAGAAAAAAAAATTTGTTCTAAAAAATTTAAAATACGGTTGAAGCTCGTTATAGCCCCACTGGGTTATATTCCCACTACGGTTATACCCCCACTTTTTGGCCGGTCCCTTGGGGTGGGGCTATAATGAGCTTCAACTATAATCCTATTTTAATCATACCCAAGAATCACAACCTTTAATCATACCCAAGAATTTCAATTTCTTAATTAAAAATATTTTTTGGTAAATTTTCAGCAATTTTTTAAGAATTTTATAGAGGTTTGGATTAAATAATTTTGTAAAATTAATAAAATAAATTTGTTTAAAAAATAACAAAAGTACAAATAAAAATAAACATTAATAAATTTTAGAGCTAAGAATTTAAACAATTTTGAGTACAAAAGTTTTTTTTTCAATTTCTTAATTAAAATTATTTTTTGGTCTAAAAGTGCAAATACACCTCTTTTTAAAATTTAAAAAATTAAATTTTTGTATTAAAATTTAATATTTAAGTACATTCTTTCTCTTTTTAAATTTTAATCTAAAAAATTTTTAATTTTTGCGCAGTCAAGGTTGCGCAAAAGACGCCCTTTTTTTAAAAAAAAATTTTAATCAGATTTTCGTTTAAGTAAATATTCTAAAAATTTTTCCTTATAAAATCTTTATAAATTTTCCTTTTTAATCACTTTTTTAATTTTTATTTAATTTTATTTTTGTAAAACCACGTGGTATGAATTCCATAAAAGTTAGTCATTTAATTATTTTGCTGATCATTTTCACTGAATTTTTATTAAAAATAAACGGATATTTTATTTTTTAACTTTAGCAATGATTTTACTAATTATTAACAAAAAATCTGAAAGTATAAATAATATTGGAATTTTTATGTTTCATCAGTCACATGGTGGAAAATTAAAAAATATATTTTATATATTATTTTATTGCAAATTGGAGTTATTTTTTAAAGCGAAAAATTTAACTTTTATTTAGTCTTCTCGAGATATACTTTATATTTAACGTAAACCGTTATAAAGACCTTTTCCTTAGGGCCTTCATGGAGAGGTGACATCTCTCTATTTTTGTGAATAAAATATTCTCAATTTCTAAAATTTCAAAGATTATAATTTGAAATTATTTATTAATTCAGCTCAGTTTTAGAAAAAACTGACCATTTTTCTAAATAGGTTTCTTTTTAATTATTTTTCGATTTTAGATTTTCAATTAAAAATCTTGTTGATAAAATTTAATACACAATTATTATTTTATCAAAATATATAAAAATTATATAAATTAATTCTAATTCATTTTCTTTTATAATTAAAACACAAATTTTATTCACAACTTAAAAAAACACGTGTCATCAAAAACCACCCGATATTAAGTAAACATTAAATTGCCAAATTTCATCAATTCTTTATTTGGTCTTCCCCACAAACTACCCAACACCTTCTCTCTCTAACTTTATTTACACGTGTCAGTGGAGAGATTTTTTTCTTGAAAAATTTTATACTTTCCTCATTCCCCAAATTTTTGGTGATTTTTAGAATATGTAGCTAGAAATTCCTTGTTTCCTTTAATTTTTTTATTAAATTTTTCACTCTCTCTTTTCTAATTTATAAAAGTTTTTTGATAGAGAAAATTTTAAAAAATTCTAAAATAATTTTCTAAAATTTCCATTATTATTAATAATCCTTAATAATCGATTTTATTATTTCTAAATTAATTTTTAAAATTAAAAATAAAATAATGAAGTTTAAATTTCAACAATTTAATTTTAAAGTTTAATAATTTTTATTTCTTCCATTTTTACTATAGCAAAAATATTAAATA
>ABLG01000368.1:0-23884 GCA_000172435.1 Meloidogyne hapla
GATAGGCCTTTACATCATCAGCAAATAATTTAATTTTTATATTAGGAGTGTCACATAATTTAGGCATATCTGAGATGTAAATATTAAACAGTAGTGGACCCAGTATTGATCCCTGAGGGACTCCACTGGTAATAGAAAATTGTTTGGAAAATTCATTTCCAATTTTTACAACAGATTTTCTATTATATAGATAATTAGATATCCATTTTAGAAGTGAGGATTCAATTCCTATTAATTTTAATTTAATTAGAAGACGTTCATGAGATATAGAATCAAAGGCTTTCGCCAAATCAAAATAAACTATGTTGATTATATTTTTATTATCTAATGCGAATGATATGTCATCTTGAAATTCGATTAATTGTGTAGTGACAGATTTGTTTGGTCTGAATCCGTGCTGACAATCTGGTAATATACCATTTTGTTCAGCATAGATAGACATATGTTTTGCAATAATTTGTTCAATTACCTTTGTTATAGAACACAATAGTGAGACGGGGCGAAATTCATCTACTTTGGGTGTTTTTGATGTTTTCGGTATGGGTATAATTATACTTTGTTTCCATGTTTCTGGGAGAGTTGAAGTCATTAATGAGTTAGAGAAAATATAATAAAGGGGATAATACAGACTTTTTGCACATTTCTTAAGGAATATACAAGGTATAGAGTCATATGAAGTATTATTTTTTTTCAGGTAACTTAGAAAGAAGATCAAAAATTTGATGTTCAGTTATAATGACTGATTGACATGAAAGCTCGGTTGTTTTAGAACTTAGGTCTGAGTTATCTAAGCAATTAATATTAAAGACTGAACTAAATTTGGTGCTTAGCATTTGTGCTATTCTATTATCAGAATATACTAAATGCTTATTTTCATCTAAAATTGAGGTTATTTTTCTGTGCTTCGTTTTAAGAAATGAAGATATATATGAGAATTTCTGACTTATTGTTTGAGTTTTATGTTTTTCCCTATTCTTTAAAAACTTTTTTGTTTCAAAATCTATTCTTTTAGATACATATGAGATTTTTCGTGTTAATTCTGGGGTAGATTTTTGTTGCCAAAGAGTTTTTAGATATAAGGTCATTTTTTGTATATGTTCTGGTTTTTTAAGATTATTACATTTAATTTTTGATTCTGGATATATATATATATAGCGTCATAAATAATAGCTTGAAAAATAGAATATAGATGATTTATATCTAAGCATTGTGAGAATACTAAATTCCAATTTATTGATGAAAAATAAGCATTAATTAGTGTGTAGTTTGCTTTACGAAAATTTGGAAATTTATATATAGTATCATTGAAATTACTAGTTAAAGATATTTCAAAATCTATTGTGTTGTGATCTGAGTTACCTATAGGAGGATTGATTGTTATATTTCTTATTAGATTTTCTTCGTTACAAAGTACTAAATCAAGAATGTTTTCCCCCCTAGTGGGTTTATTAATATTTTGTTTTAGCTCAAAACTTTGTAGGTATTCTAAAAATAATGTTTCCTTATTATTTTTCGTTAGTGTACTATAATTTTCCCATTTGATGTTGGGCATGTTAAAATCACCTAATACAATGAATGGAAAGGAAACTGCAGAAATTTCGTACAAAATTTCTAACATAGATTTGAATTCCTTAATAGTTTCTTTAGTGTTAGGTCTATAAACCAATATAATACGAATTTTTTCTGATGGAGTAATTAAGTCTATACAAGAAATGTCTGAGGAGTTGTGAACTATTTCATTTTTAATAAAAGGTATAGTATTGGATACAAATAAACAAGTTCCCCCACCCCGACCATTGACCCTATCAGTTCTAATAATATTATATTGGGTTCCATGTAATAAAAGATTATCATCAACAATATCAGTCAACCATGATTCAGTAACCCACTATTATTTTATAACGGTTTTCTAGTAAAATAAAGTGTAAATGTGACAGTTTGTTTTTTAGACTTCTCGCATTAAAATATAAGAAATTTATTTTATTTAATCTATTAAATCTATTAAAACAACCATTGTACTTTAAATGTTTGGAAAGTTTTATTTGTCCTAAAGTTTTTGCATGTCAATGGTTGTTTTGATTTAATTTAGTCCTAACATTTGGTATTTCATTACGTAATACTACCATATCAGCATAAACCACGTAGTCATGATCCTTCCCTTCCTTCTTTGCCTGTTCACGTGCCAAGGAGCATTGAGTTTGTAAACGCTTTCGACATGCAAGTTGTTCAGGTGTAAGAGATGGACGTAGACGAACATTTTTAAAAAGCAATTGAGATTTGAGCTTTGATTTGTTGTAGAGGAATTGTCGCGCCGCATGCCTATTTGAAAATTCAATTTTTAGAAGTTTTGATAACGTACTAGTTTTGGAATGCTTCGGTCCAATTCGATAAACAGCAACAGGCAATTGCTCAACTTCGCAAATATCCAACATGTCACATACAGTGCTAAGATCCGCACGTGCACGTTCTGTAGGTTTTCCTTCTTTAGCCTCTGGAAGTCTTTCAGCAACAACAGTACATTGTCGTTTGTACACGTCGTACGTGTCGTTGTTGTCAGAATTTTTATGAGAATTGTCAGAAAGAAGCTCAGAAGCAAGCTTCAAAATACCCGACATTTGTTTAATTAGAATTTGTGCCCATGGTGGGACTGATGGATCCATTGCTGGAATAGAAAGTTCTTCAATGTCGTTAATAAGTCGCTGCCTTTTTTCAAAATTAGACATTGGGTCAGAAGAAGAAAGACTAGAATAACTTGTAGTCATTGGCTGTTGTCTTTTAGGCATAAAATAATAAATAAAGAGAATAAATCGATTGCAGAATTAAATCGATTAATCTTAAACTTGGGTAATTTTCCATTAATTTATTTAATAAAATATTATTTTATTTAATAAAATATTCAATATTAAGTTAATAATCATTAATTTTTTTATAAATTATTTTAAATGTTAATTAAATGTTTCATAGAATTTAACCTTTGTAATTAAATTTTCCTTCCGTTTATTATAAAACACGTGCTCTATCTATAAAATTGAACAATGTTCTTTCTCGTTAAGCTTTATTAAAGTAAAAATTTATTTAATATTTTTTTTAAATTTAATTTTACGGGAGCGTCCCAACATGGCAGTTGGGACATATTTTTACTCATTTTTAGTAATATAGCTATTTTTATTTTGCGATTTTTAATGCATATTTTGGGCCAATTTAAATATACTCTCGTTATAGGGGCACCCCAAGTTTCAGCATTTTTGGACTGTCAATAACTTGGGCAGAGATTTTTAATCGAAGCCGGTTTTTCTTTCAAAATCACATCCACTCTAATATAAATTAATAATTTTAATTTAATAATTTTATTAATAATTTATATTTTAATTCTGAAGAATGTTTCATTACAATAAATATTTTCTCTTAAAAAATTAAACAAAAGGTCATTAAATAAAATTTTGCAAAATTTTTTATTTTTTCAAAAAATTTTACAAATTCTAATGATATTTTAAATTAAAAACCATTTTCCCATTCATTTCTTTTATTCTTTTATTATTTGTTTGCTTAGTGGGCGGTAGGGAGAGGGTTTTACCCTTTCCGTGCCTCTAATTGCCTTGCCCTTTTTGCGTTTTTTAGAAATGTTCTTCTCGCATTAAAATGCCTCCTCTAGCTTATATAAAACAACTAATAATGCCAACCAGGCACATTCTATATAAAAAAATATTTTTTAAAGAAGAAAAATGTGGGTGTTCACTTTTATATTTTTTTATTTGTTCCGCACGAGTTTCTTTTTTGTGCTGCCAATTTTTTGAACGTTATAGATATATAAAGTTGAGAATTATTGGGTATATTCTTCAGATGATTTTAAAATTTCTTTTCCATTTTTTAAAATTTTATTTTTTTAAATAAAAATATTTTAGTATAGCTAGAGACAGTGATCTGTGGGCCGGTTCCCATGCCCCAACAATTCCTTCTTTTTACCCTTCCCTCCAGGCAATTTTAAATTTCCATGAGTTCCCCTCCACATAAGGCAAAGTTTTCAACCTCCCATTTCCCTCATCGTGTTTTCTTTAATTTTATTTCGCTAAGCCCTGTTGAATGAGCACCCTTAAAATTTCTTGACTTTTTATTATTTTTAGTATTTTTCCCAAGAAATTTGCAAATCAAGGAAATAAAATTTAGGAAAAACTATTTCCTTTGTTTTTCTTATTATTCTTTTAAAAAACATCAAAAAATAAAAAATTCCCACAATGCTGCCACCCTCTTTTACATCACCACCTTTATGTCTGCCCTCAACAGCCACTTCCCTTCTCTCAACCACAACAAAAAATATTACAAATTCTGTTGTTACAGCTGCAATTCTCAGCTATGAAACACCCAATTCTGCCATTCAGTCGCCTCTATTGCCACCCTCACCCCTCCAACAACAATCCCCAATTTCTCCTTATTTTTTGGCGGCAAATGATTTTCCAGACGATTATAAATTTTTGCAACAAATAAATGTGGAAATTAAATGTTTTTGTCATATAGAATTGTTAAATGCGCAATTTTCAATAACTCATAATGAAGAGACAAAGTGAGGAATTTTTTATTAAAAAAATTTTTTTCATTGTTTGGCCAGCCCTTAGGGTTAAAGAATGATATTTGATTATGATTTTGGCCAGAAAAAATTTTTTTGCCTTAGGCACTCAAGTTTTTAAGATGTACTCTAAAATCCAATTTATGTAATATTTTATGAGATATGTCAATTAATTTAAAAATCATATTCCTTCCTTAATTTATATATTAAATCCAATTTAAAAATATTTATTTTTCAAAATTTTCTTTATTGTAAGTATTTTTTATTCTTTAAAAAATTCTTCCCTTTAGTCATGAAAAAAAAACCAAAGACTAAAAAAAAATATGAGAAAGTAACAAAATGTGAGAAAATAATATTTTCTTAGTATTTAATATTTTATTTTTTAAAGTAAAAGGCAGCTGTTTTATGAAAGCTTTTTTTAATTAGCTGGCTTTAATAAATAAAGTTCCGGTTCAGTTAATTATATTCTGTTAATTAGTAATAATTAGTCATTAAACTCATAATTAGTCATTTTTGTACAGGATTTTCTTAGAATAAATAGTTAATTGTTTCATACATTTCGTTTCTTGAAGAAACGTATATATTCAAATAATTGCTCTCTCGGTTAATTACCCCCTCCAGGAGAGGTTGAAACAATACTTACCCAGGGTAATTATTTTAGTATATAAGGTAATGAACGAATGGTGGAAGTATAACCGAAGAGTTCTCTAAAAATAACCACTCTAAAACCACTCTTAAAATACCGTAAAATTGAATCCGGTTATAACTCCACATGGATATACCTTAACGTTTTACCTCTATCTAACTGCAATTACTGACTGAAAGGTTCATCTATTTGATAATAAATTATCCTCCACCGTTCTTTAAATACCTAGGTTAATAATAGAAAAAACCCTTTGAGATTGTCCTTATACTAAGTTTAAAATTTTTTTTTAAATTTTATTAAAATATTATTTCTTATTAAATTAAGCAAAAAAGACATTTTTGCAATAAATGCCCTTTCTATTGCAAAGGACTTTTTTAATTTAATAATATATTCTTACACATAAACGCTTTTAATGACATTCCCTTTTTATGAAATTAAAAAAAACATTTTATAAACATTAAAAATTTTTGATATTTTGCCAAAAAATAAATATTTTTTTAAATATTTTAAATGTTAATATTTTTGTTGATTAATATTATTTGACCAAATGTTGGGGTAACCTTTTGATATATTTATTAAATGGGATAAATACATTCCAAAGTGCATTAAGTGGTTAATATTTAAAAAAAAGAAAGGGCAAAAATTGCAAAAATTAATCATTTTGTACTTTAATTTTAGATTGGATATGTACTCTATTTAATACTCAACACTCGATATAATGACCCTTCGATTTAATGAAAATCTAAAATTTCTCTCTAAAAAGACTCATCATTTTTATATTAATACAAGGAATTCTCTATGTAATTTCTCTCCATTTAACCTAACGGACCTTCTCTCAGTTTCCGGAATCCTCTCTAAAATAGCTCTTCATTTATCGAACCTCTATGATTACAGAACCATTCGTGTTTGACTGTTACCTGTGGAAGTGTACGGAGTTTTCTCCGTTTTCCTTAATTATCTAACAGATTTATAACGGCTCCCGGAATTTTGCTCATTGGAAATTTGCTCAATGGATATTTGCTCAATGGAAATTTGCTCATTAGGCAATATTTTGCTCTCAAAAATTTGGGAGTTGTTCTTAAACTATTCCAAACAATTCTATGAATGTAGAGCATTGTTGAAAAATTGAAATTTGAAAAATTTTCTTGTGAAAAATTTTCTCCTTGTGAGCAAAATTCTGCCTAATGAGCAAAATTCCAATGAGCAAAATTCCGGCTCCCTTTATAACCCCTTTACTCGTTTTGCCTCAACTTAAGAGCTGGATTATGAGCGTAAAATTGGAAACTTAAACGTCCATATAACTTAATTTTCTTTATATTTCTTAAAATTTTCAGTGACTTCTTTGTTGAATTGCTTCCAACAACAGAAGGAAAATTTGCCGTTCCTATCCTCTGTGCCCTTTTTCGTTTTTTACCAACGGAGCCAGAACATTTTCAAATTTTTTCTTCATCCTATGGTTATTGGCGACGTTGTGGTTCTGTTCAGCGTTGTGTGCCTATGCCTGCAACGTTTTTTGGTGAATCTGAGGCTGAAAATATACAACCGCTAAGGTTGCATCTGCATGTTTATGAACAATTTTTTTCTATTGAGATGAATGGGAAAGAGGTGAGAAAATTTGAGAAAAAATTTACGTAACTTAAAGTTCCAAAGCGACACTCCATTAAAGACCTAATATATAATACAGATAATTTCAAAATATGCACGTAACTATGCTACATATGCATCAGGGTTGTTTCGTGTTATCCGAAACCGTACCCGAGCCTTTTTCAGACACGAAACCCGACCCGAAGAAAATTTTGAAAACCCGAAACCCGGCCCGATGTTAATTTTTTAAACCCGCTCAATCTTTACTGTTTCGGTGTAGGAGGGTAACAAATAGAAATACCTCATAGCTAACAAATGATTGTTAACCACCTTTAATTCAAAATATCAGTAATATTCTCTTTATTAAATTTAAATTATTAATATTTAAAGATTGAACGTCAAAAACATCGTAAAGAATTTCTCCGCCGTCATTATATGCCTCAAATTTCATATAACATTTTTTTTAAAGATGAAGAAATAACTTGATTTATTAAAATTTTTATTTTTGATATTTTAGTGGATCTTTTGTAATTTTAAGGGATAAAAATATTTAAAAAAAATTAGAATATTGGAATGATTTGTAAAATGAGAGAGGTTACTGTAAGAAAAGTTAGTTTTATTTTCTTAATAAGGTTGTACCCCTTTATGTAAATTATTTTTTTGAAAATTCCACATGCATCCACCATGGTAAAAGTTTCTTCCCCAAAAATTTTGTATAAAGTATTTATTTAAGAAAGTCCTTAATTACGTTGAGGGTGAAAACCTAAATAAATAATTATTCATTTATTTTTAATATTTTAAGCTAAAACTTTTAATCTCTTATTTATCTCATAATCCTCTTTCAGTGCAATTTTTGCTTATTTTTATTTTTTAAACCAAGTTGTAATTATTGTGTATATATATATTGAAGATTAAAAAGACATAAAACGAATAGAAAATCTATCTTGTTTTTTTGAAATGTTAAGCTAACCGGAAATGTTTATTTTTTTAAATATTTTTCTAAAATTTCTTGTTCACGTGATTTTGAAAATTTTTTATAAGGCATTAAAAATTATGCTTTTAGTTAAATAAACATTTCAGATTAAATCTTTTAAATTTATTTTTTTACGTTATTTTAAAAGAATTGCCAGATGAAGTTTTTTTGACAATAAGGGGGTTGTAACTGTTAGGAAATTTCACATAAAAATTAAAGCACGACATTCAGTGATTTAAAGCACGACATTCATTTTATTCAAAAATCACCAAAATGTTAAAAAATTATTCCCCCTAAATTATTTAATAAATTATTTAAACATCATGGGATAAATGAATTTATTATTGCATAAAATTATCACAAATAGAATTTAATAATGATCATACTTTAAAAAAGATAAATAAAAATCATTACAAAGTATGATTTAAAATACTGTAGAATGAATAGATTTTGAATAATTTAAGGTTGGAAAATGAGGAACATCAGTTAAATACAGTTGATACTTGTTAAAACTTTAAAAATGAAACCAAAATGACGATATAAGCGACGAGATTTTAGAGTAAATATTTAGCTGGAATTGACAGTTTAGTTGCTTTATAATAGGCAGACTTAGGGTTAAAAAGTCTGCCCTTGGTTGAAAAGTCTGCCCTTGGGTGAAAAGTTCTGCCCTTGGCTAAAAAGTCTACCCTTGGGTTAAAAGTCTACCAGCTGGCATTAAAACAAGTTTCAACTGTTTTTTAAATTGATAATATATTTGCTGGGTAATTATAATTGGAGGACTGACAAATTAACTATAATAATTAATTAATCAATTAAAAATTTAGTGATTGTAAGGTGGTAGAAATTTATAAACTAGACGTTGCTTCTTTTCTGGCTTCTGAATAATTCCTTTTTTATAATATTGTCTTAGAGAACGGCTCAATTTGTCATAATTCATTGCCGCGCGATTTTTGCGAATGCCCCAATAACGGGCCAAGTGATGGGAGGACTCGATTTTAAACGTTCCTTAAATAGTTTTGTTGAAAAATTTTAAAAAAAAATTCAAAAAAAATTTTTCTTCCCCACCCTCCTCTCTGTTAACCCAACGAACACATCCTTCAAACTCCTTTGGCCTATCAAGCAATTCCCTTATAAAATGCCATAAATGTATTGTCCCACTACTATTATTATTATTTTGTGCAGCAATTATTCTTTGGTGATGTCGGGGATTTTGTTGTTGTAAATATTGACGTTGTTGTTGGTTGTTGTAATGATAGTTAGGTTTTTGTAAAAGAGCACAATTCTATAAAAATTAGAATTCCTTTATTTTTACAATGAGTAAACTTTTTTGTAAGTTTACCGGAAAGTTTGTAAACTTATTAGAAATACATAATTTTAAATCACATGCTTTCCGGAAAGCTGTTTTATTCGATTATATTCTTAGTTTCCGAAAAGCTTATTATTAAATGAATTCACCTCAGTTTGATTGCTAAATAAGGCTAATGCTGCCGCATTTACAGCCTTTTCGTTTTCTGATACAAAATAATTTGAAGGTGTTGTTATTGCTGGATTGTTTGTATTTATATAATTGAGATGCTGTTCTTCATCGCCTACTGTAATTTTTTATTGCGAAAATTTAATTAAATTTCTCGATAAATTTAGGATTTTTAAAAAAATTTTTTGCTACATAGGTAATTTTCTTAAAATAATAATCCAAAAATATTAAAATTTCAAAGTTAAATAATAAAATTAATTATGCCCGAGCAAGTGTCGTCCTGTCGAAGAGTTGTATTAGGAGATTCGGACATGACAGATTCTGAAGGCGAGCATTCATCACTAGGAGGAGATGTAATGCATTGTTGGTGACTGTGAAGAGCGGAAGATGGCAAAAAAGAATTAGCTGGCCTTTGAAGGTTTTGTTCATGTACTATTGTCCCATTAAATTGTTGTAGAGGATAAGAGGAAGGAACTAAAATAAGTTCCACATTTAATAAAATGTGCTTTTAAGTTTCAGTTTTATTTAGATAATATATAAAATTTCAATTTATTTACTATAAAAGGTTTATTTTATAAGCAATTTTGAATATTCAAGTTTTTAGCAAGTTTAGTAATTTTGCATAGGGGAGTGTCAAAAACTCCCTAAAAACTATTATAACTGATTTTCTGTTGCTTATTGTCACCGAGTACTATATTCAAATTTTAGATTAAACAAACCTTGTGCAAGCGTTCTATGATTACTGTAATATTGCTGCTGAGTTATTCCTTGATAATTATGTACTACTTGGTAATGTTGTTGTTGATAAGCACGAATACTTGGTATCTGCCTTCTCGAAGACATACATTGATTAAATTGTTGAGAGGCAGATGTTGAAGAAGATATACTGCTTGAGGATGGAGATGTAGAAGAACCGCCTGTTAGAACTGCGACAGAGGATGAATTAAGGGTGTTGTCATTCTTGGAATGGGAGAGCGAAAGAGAAAAGATTTTTTAATAAGTAAATTTTTTAGTTATTATTCAAGAAAAAATAAATGTCCAATGTATATTTATTAATTTTTAAGTATCTTACAGTCCAATCTCTGCTTTGATTATTTATCTGTTGATTTTCAAAGAATTGTTGTTGTTGTCCGCAAGATTCAAAAGCTTTAAATTTTATAAAACCAATCAAGAAAAAAAATTAGAAAAATATTCACCAGTCTTCCATAGTTGTAATTGTGCATGTAAAGTATCCCCACCATCGGGAAATCGATGTTGGAATTCTTCAACCCCAAGTGTTAACATTCTTTGACCGTCTAGGTTAACGAATGATTCGGGTGGAGGTATTTGTATTTGAAATTGTGTGCACATCTCGGCCACCCAGCGACGAGAATCTTTAAGAAATTTATATTGAAAATCAGTTTTCTAAGTTAAAATAATTTCCGTTTATAAGAGCACGGGATATAATGACATTTTCAGTACAAGAAATCCTAAGACTTTGGGTCTTGAATATATGCCTTTTTCTTTTTTTAAATTTCTAACCATCCGCGCTCCACAATGCTAATTCTGTAGGTAAACCAAGCTTGGCACATGTACTAGTAATATCAGCAATCAAATGCCTTAAAATCAGTTCACGATAAATTTCAGTCTGGTCATTTTGCTGTTGCTGTCCTTGTAAATACAAATTATTATTGTCTTCGCAAAATTCTTGTTGAGGTTGATAAATTCTGTTTTGTTCAATTTTACATACTCGTTGTAGGCTTTTTTGACTAACATCTTCTATCTTTATAAAATAATTTATTTTTATCATATAAAGAAATTTTCTTATAAACGGCTCAAGAAATTAATACATCCATCTTCCCTATTTAAAGCTATAAAAGTCTAAATTAATTTACATAATATACAAAATTTTAATTTATTTACTATAAAAGTTTTATTTTATAAGCCACTTTGAAAATCAAGTTTTTAGCAAGTTTAGTAATTTTGCAAGGTGAGTTGGTAAAACTCTGTAAAATATATATTTATTCATTTTCTGTTGCAATTGTTTAGGGGATCTGTTTAATTCATATTTTTTCAGTAGATTTTAATAGAAATAGGTATGTCATTTCTTCTTAATGACTCATTTCTTATCTCATATAACTATAAATTTTTTGCAATTAAAATATTTACCTTCTCTTCATCATCTCCATTCTTTTCTTCCTCCCCTTCTTCATCCCATAGTTCTGTATCACTCTGGGATGTTGTAAATGATTGCTCACTTTTTACTACTATTTCAAAATTATTTAAAGATGTGATAATCGCTCCATCTTCATTTTCTTCTTCCTCTTCATCCTCCTCTTCTTCATCTTCCCCATCTCCTTTTCCATATTCGTTTCTGTTTTCTTTGTGTCCTACTCCTCTTTGGCACTTTTGCTTCATTAAATTTAATTTAAAAAGTGCCAGAGACAATTCTAGCTAACTAGGTAATTGAAAAACTAAAATATTTAATATGTTGTCGTATTAAAGTAAACACGAGGAGATTAATAATTAAAAAATGAATGAAACGTGAATGAGATTCAAAATTTAATTTTTTCTATTTTTCAATTAAAAAATGAATTTAATTATTTATAATTTATCAGTGGAAGGGAGTAGACAAATAGTTTGATTAAAATAAATATATGGAATTAAGTATATTAAAGGAGAGGGCAAACCTTTATTTTTAGAAATATAGTTAATTCTTTAATTTTTTTTGCAGGAATGAGGCACACCCAAATATTATTAAAAAAGCAACAAAATTTAAGAAAAATAAATTAAATGATGTAATTATTAAAAGTTTTAAATATTTAGGACAAAATAATTCAAACTTTTGTTAATAAATTGAAAATAATTTTTTTTGGAAATAATTTTTTGAAAAGATATTATCATCTATCCTTACAAAAGTATTATTTTTATAAAATAATAAATTTATTTTAAAAATGAAAAATCATTCAAAATATTCATAGTATTATCTTCACTATTTATTTAAGGTAAGAAAAGTCAAACTTAATTTACATAATGTATAAAATTTAAATTTATTTACTATAAAAGGTTTATTTTATAACACATCTCGAATATTTAATTTTTTAGCAAGCTTAGTAATTTTGCATATGTTAGTTGTTAAATAATCCTAAAATTGCAAAATATCATAAAATTAAGGTTATAACGAAATTTCTAAAATTTTAAACAGAATTTAAGAGTCAAAACTTAGAGTTATTATTAACTTATTATTAGCAGAACAGCGATAAATGATTACTGTAAAAGGTTAAGGGTAAATTAAGATTAAGGGAGAATCAAATAATTTGGATCTAAATCTTATTTTCCCCCAAAATCACCTGATGATATATCATATAAAAAAGTCAGACATTATTTCTTTTAATTATATAAAAATGTAAATATATTTTATAATTTTATTTAGAAACTTTTAACAAATCGTGTTTTAGAACATGCGCAGGCAGAAAAATAGAAAATTGGAAAGACCAGCTGCCATGTCATTCCAAAAAAAGACGAAAAAAGTGAAAGAAATAATAAAACGCAAGCCCTCTATACTGGTCAACTGGCGATTGTTCCCTTTCAATTTTTTGGGCACGAAAATTGGATCTGCTCGGAGAAAATGAGGGGATTTTTAGAAAAGAACGATTGGATTAGAAGAAAAGATTTGAAGGGGTGAAAGGGATATTCAACGTGTTTTCTGTGTGAACGAACATTCGCGCAGCGCAAGAGGCTGGAATTGGGAGAATAATGAAAAAAAAATTTTTAGAAGTGGACGCGCAAGAGGGCGCGAGAGGTGAGAGAGGGCAGGGTGTCCGTAAATTCGCAGATATTTTTAAAAATTTTGATTTTTCTTAAATGTAGGAAAAAGCTGGAGTGACCAACTTCTATAATTACCTAATTCTTGTAGTTTTAACTTGTATTTTGTTTGGGTGCCCCCTCCCCAAACAAAGGCTCATAATTGAACATATCTCTCATACAGTATGTTAAAATTATATTTTATAAAAGCTTTAAATCACTGCCAATGTTACAAGTTTATTCTATTTATTAATCCATTACACGTCCTAATTACACAAATGTTTAATTTCAATTTTCTATTATAGCCAAAAATTAAAAATATCTTATTTCTTGCGAATAAAAAGCCTATAACCCTCTAAAAGGTTCTCCGTCTACTTTCACTTTCCTTTCCCTTATTTTCTTTCTTTTTGACCGAAGTTGACCGATGATGTTGTTGATGATGTGATGACTAGTTGTTTGTTAGATATTGCTTTGTTAGAAGGCTATAAGCTTGCGATTTCATCTTGTGTGTCTTTCTGAGCGTTTTTTCTTGCAATTTTGCCTCTGGCGATGTGACAACATGGAATAAACTCTTGCGCCCACACATCCAGAATTTTTTGATTGTATTAATACGAGTACATAATATATAATTTAGTGTGAATGTAATTTGATTTTTGCGACAACCAAATAGCAACCCGTCCATTTTTTTGTTTTTTGGAATTGCCGAATAGGGAATGATGGCTAATAAAATTATAACGTAAATAAATTTATAATTCTCATCGAAAAAATAAATTTTATTTTAAAATTTATTTAAATCTTTGGACGACCATCTTGACTATAATCTTATCCCTAATAAATACTTACAAAGAGATAAGGATTTGCTTTTCACCTTTTGAGATTTAATATATTCTTTTGGCACCTTTGATATGAACGTGCTCTTGCAAATTAAAAACAATGAATAACTTTAAAATCAATATGAGAATTACATATGTATGACTAAAACCTCTATGTTTTCCTCAATAATTTTTAGAATCTCATGCTGATAAATTTGATTTAATTCTAATGTCAATAAAAAGGGTATTCAGAAAATAAACTAAATTGTTTTAAAATATTTAATTAATCTATTAATTTAATAAATTTAGTTTAAATGTCTCAAAATGATTTTATTTTTATTCCAGAATTTTTTTTAATTTAAAAGTTTATAAATAGATAGGTTTAAATAAATCAAAAAAAAACTTAAAATCGTCATTTATTTTTAAAGAAAAGTCAAAAAAATATTTTTTAACACAAATAATTCTCTCAACAGAACAGAATTAAAAATCAAATAAAATCCATCAATTTCGATTTTTCTTCTTCTACAAAATAATTTTTATCCAATTTAATTTTTAAGCATCATACATCTTCGTCTTTCACATTGGAAGGATTTTTGACGATCAAAGTGCCTTTACTTTTCCACCTTAAAATAAAAAATATATTCAATTTGCAATTAATCGACGCGAATAAAAAAATTTTTGTGTTCGGAAACAAAAAATGAAAAGGAAAATAAATTAGAAAATTCAACAAATCAGGTCAAAAATTCTTTCCTTCATTTTGTGCGCGAAAAAGCGAAAGTTGTTTGTGGAGGAATATGTCAACAACGACCCAAATAATTTTGAAAAATTAAAAGAAAAGAAAAATTAAATTTAAAAATATTTTAAAATATAAGTAAAGGAGCAGATAAAAATTTAAATTATTTAAGTAGATTCGAATTATTTTATAACATCCATACGATATTTTCAGGGAAGTTAACTCTGAAATTGGCATCTACAGCTTTGGGGTAAATATTCGAATTCTTCATATTGGAATGCTTTAAATGATTTTTAGGTAAAAAATGATAAATGAGTAATGTTTCATGTACTTTTCTATAAAATTTCATAATTAGTATGGAAGATTGAGAGAAAAAATTCAAGACAGAGGGATAAAATTTTCGGAAAAATATTGAATAAATATTAAAAATGAATGTAATATTTTTACTAGTTTGTCGTTTGAAAATATACCAAAAATTTTTTAAAACTTAAATTTTTTAATTCGGATTTAAGTAGATTTGGTTAATTCAACAAACTGTTGCTACAAATAAAAATAAATGAACAAATTTTAAACAATTTTAAGAGAAAAAGTGAAATAAATGAATAATTTAATATTAATTAATCAAGAAAAATATTAACAGATTTTTGTAAAATATTTCTACAGATTTTTTAAAAATTGAAAAAATATGAGAAATTAATTTCAGTTAAAATCAACAAAAAAAAATTTTGAAAAATTTTCAAATCAAAATTAGGGTTGTCGATTTGAAAAAACGAAAAGATAAGGATTTTCTATTTTTTAGATTCAGTTTTGGTAAACTAAAAAATTTAGTTAAACCGACAACCATATTCATAATAAGAACAAATGATTTTAAAAAAAGTGCAGAAAAATCGAAGTGAACACGAATAAATCAAAAATTTATTAAAAATTTTTACATAATATAATTTATTTAACTATTAAAATAAAAATATAACCCACCGATTGCAAATTTCATTATTAGTTGAAGTGCCAAATTCCTTGCAATCGACACATCCATTGCCTCCAAAAGTTGTCAAAACTTGAAGACCAGAGTCCTGAGAAATTTTTAATTTAGAATACTTTAAATTAAATTTTCATAAAGTAAGGGTAAAAAATTAAATAAGCTTTGAATTGTCCTAATTTTGAATTTTTCGTTAATTTTTGCATAAAATACAGAAAATTGTTCAAATTCTGTATGAACGATTTTTAAAAGTATTTTATACAAAATCAGAATGTTTATTCATTAATTCAATAAATTTCCAACTTAAAATCCACCAAATTTCAAATAAAACAAAAATCCCTCACTCTGTTCAGATCCAATTGATCTACTGATGAAGACGTTTCAACGTAAAAATAATTTTCTGGGCATATTTTATTTATGTCAATTTTATAAAAATAATAGAGGGAAGATTTAGTGAACGAAAATATCTAAATGTTGTTTAGTTTATTGTATAAATGAATGAAGAAATGGATGACCTTTATAATTGACTGCAAAGGGTTTTAATAAACAAAAAGGGAGAAGGGCTCTATTTTTTTTAAATGTTAAAGGAAGGCAAAATTGTTTTAATTTTATTTTTAAATTTTATTTAAAAATAATCCTTTTGAGAAATATCCTAAAAGATTCAAAAATATGTAATAAATGTTTGCCAATATTAATTGAAAGTTTTCCTATACAAATTATTTTTCGAATTAAAATGTTTAAGATAAATTATAAAGAGAATTTTTTTAATTTTTTAAAATTATGTATTATCCCTTTGATTTAAGAATATTAAGGAAAAATAAGGCAAATTCTCAAAATAAGAAAAAATAAAAATATTAAAAATTCTGATATCCTAAACTGTCGGATTTTTTAATTTAAATAGATAAATTGTTAATTACAAAAATATCCAAAATCAAATAAATTTTCGATTGTAATTTTCATAAATATCTAACGGTTTTTTAAGATTTAAAATTTTTGATACTTAACATTTCTTATCTTTCAATTTTTTAAATTTTTAATTTTTAAAATAGTAGAATTGTTATGCCTCGGGTAAGACTAACCAGCTTTTATATTTTTGCATTTAGATATGCAAAATAAATAAAATATTTATTAACACCTTTTAAGGTTTAAGGCCTTTACTTGTAGGGCCTTTACTTTTACCCTATACTTTTTTGAAATTTAAAGTAATATTTGAATACCATGATTTGCCATATGCCATCTAAATGTTATGTTTTTTGGCTTGCGCGCCATGTTTTTGTGGTTTGGAAATTTCAACCCTTGGATCAGCTCTAATGACAATCGTCAACTTAATAATATAATAATACACAAAAGATTTTTTTGCAAAGTTTTATCAAAAGTTTTTGAAATATTTTAAAATAAAATAGTAAAAGATTAAGTCAAGAATTTAATAAATTGGAAGAAAACTAGAAAGAAATTGGAATTTTACAAAAACGTCGCAAATTTAATAAGATTTAAACTTTGACTTTCGGAATTTTTTTTAATTGTTTCGAAATTTCTTAACGCATGACAAAATTTAAAAAATTCCTATCGAATTTTGGGAATTTTGAAAATATCTCAAACTTAAAATGTCTGCTTTCTCTATTTGCGACTATTAAAAGCTTTTTATCCTTTTCCTTTTTTGAGAGCTAAATGTGACTAAAAAGTTATATACAGTTTTTTCAGCAAATTTTATCCGAGAGTTTTCAAAATGTTATACAAAGAAAATTAAATAAAGATTGGATTTAGGTGATATAAATAAATTGATGGAATTAAAGAATAATCTTGCTTTTTTACTTTAAAATAATACGGATAAATTTTCTCTTAAAATTTGCTTTTTCTTAAAAATAATGTGCTTTTCTTCCTCAGCTTCTTCCATTTTGCTGATTGTAAAAGGTATAATGCGCTAGTTTATGGTCTTGCCATTCTACATCTGGTCCTTCAATAAATGTAATTAAATTTACTATTTAAATTATTAGAAAATAAATTTTATTTCATTTTTTAATTATTTATATTAATTAATCGCAATTAATATAATTAATAGGGTCTGTAATATTATTACGTAAAACTCCAAAATATGTGGGAAAATAGGACGTAAAAAGTAAGAAATAGGATTTCATGACTTAATTGTCAATATGTATTATAGGAAATAAAACTTTTTACAAAAATAACATAACGTGAAAATAACTAGAGTTGCACAAAACCGAGATTTTAGTTTTTAATCTCGAGACTCTCGATTTTTCTGAGAGTCTCGGTTTTTGACCCCAAAAAATCTCGAATTTTTTATGAATCTCGGAAACCGAGATTTTTGTGCAACACTAAAATTAACACATGATTCGTACTTTAGGAATGCAGGAGTGAGGAAGAAACTGAATAAATCCTAAATATTCAGACCCTAATAATTACCTACATGTATTTATAAATTTCATTGGAAAAAACTTACTGTCTGTATTTCGATAATTACGATTTGCGAGCTGTTACATTAAATATTTTTATATTAAAAAAGTTTTTTAGTTTTTATAATATTTGATACTTAAAATTTTTATTTAAATTTTATCTAAATTGGCTAACTAAATTTTGGCTAACAAAAAATTTATGAGAAAAAATCTTTAAAAATCTTTTCGAAAATCTTTCAATAAAAATCCTTCTCATCATTATATATTAATTAATAAATAACCTTTTCTGCATTTTCTCTTTGAGCAGCTGCCAACATCTGCCATAAGTTTATAATGATAAAAATTAATTGACATTTATATTTCTAGGTTTTTCACTCTAATTTCCGATAAAGATATTCGAAATTTCCATAAAAAAACTTTATTTTTTAACGAAAATCTTTAATCTCAAGAGTTATTATTTAAAATTATTTTTTGAATTAATTATAAATAAATAAACCTCATCCAGTATAGCATCGTTATCTGTAATATAAAATCATGAGTCCTTGATTACTTGTTTTTTAAATAAGTTTTAAAGGGATAGGGTATTTTTTTGAGAATTAAATATTTTGATTAAATATTTTTTTGTAATATTTTATTTAAAATTAAATAAATTTCCACTAAGCTCGGAAATTGCATACTCGATATTCGAATTCAAAATGTTCCGAAACTTAAGGTTTTTATGCTTCGATTATACTTTAAATTATTTATAAAAATTCTGGGTCTATTTATGAATAACAAAAGGATGACCACAAAACTCGGCCATGGTCTTGAGCCAAAAAAGTTTTATGTTCTTTTGAATTATGATACCGAAGAAAACCCCAAAACTAAATTTACATTCTTGTCGTTTAAATTCAAACGGGAGTTTTATTTTAGGATATACGAAAAACTTTATATAAAACCGTTAGCAGGATTGTCAAGTGAAGATTTAGGAGTTGAATTTTTTTGTTTTTTTTGTGTCTTTCTTGCATCTTTACCGGCATCACAACAATGAATGAAAACAGTGGCGACTATCACAAGAACAATAAAGAATCTTGACATCTTTGTTTAGGTTTAAGGGAGTTTTTTTTTGAAAATTTAAGTTTTCGAAAGTCTTTGAATGATTGCTACCCTTTTTCTTCGCTTTTTATTTAAAAATTCTAACACAAAATTGATAACTAACTTCCTCATTGGAGGTGGAGTTTGTGATTGCAAGGGGTTTTTCTATTGTTTAAGGGGAATTTCTTAAAGAATTTTCAAGAATTTTTAATTGATTTTACTAAAAAATGAAAAAATTTTTTTATAGTTTGTAAATTAATAGCCAATTCTATTGTTTAACACAAATTTAGAATACCTCCATGTCTGATTAAAAATTTTATCCATCGATTATTGAATGCCTGACACGAGGTGTCAAAAACTAACACGTCTTGTGAAATCTTATAAACAGAAAAAAGATCTCCATTTATAAAATTCTCCATTTATAAAATTTTTCCATTATCATTTATCATTACCCCGTCACTCCCTAGTTTTTTTTCTTTTAATTTTGAAAATAATTTCAATAAAAATTATTTTCAAAATTTGATATAATTTTTAATAACTTTAAAAACATTGATTTAAAAAAGATTCCTTTTAACATTTTATCCGAGAATTTTTTACTTTGTAAAAAGTAAAATTTTAAAATAAAGGTTGTTAATGAATAAACTATATCTGACTTTCGTTATAATCGACAGAAAAAGTGTCAGGTTAGTAGGTGCTCATTTAACTAACAATCAGTTAAATTTATCTATCTGTCCTTCCTCTTATTGGAGATAACCACAGGAAGGGTCCTACTGAAGTTTGTACTAATAAAAGAGAGTTCACTTATATCCAATGCACTTATAACGAAAGTCAACTTTCTAATATAAAAGAAGTAAAAAAAACATAAATATGATAGAATATACTCGGATTTTCAAAAACTCATAAATCGCTTTTTCTCAAAAAAAACTTTATTTTGAACCTTCTCTTGATTCATAATCTACACCAAAGTATTCGTAAACTTGTTCTGGTGAAACTGTTTTGAAATAAAAGGATTATATTATTTACTAGAAACGAATAAATGTTTGATAAAAATAAAAAAATAAAATACAACATCAGTAAAAGGAAAATTAAAATAATGATTTGGATGATAAAATTGTGATGATATTTATGGAAATGAATAAGACAAATTATTATATATTTTACTAAATTTAAATATAATAAACGGGATTTTCAAATTTTATTTTTCTGGAGCCAAAAATCAATTTTGAGATTCCTTGGAGAAAGAATTTTCTTCCAGGACCAAGACTTCACCCCAAGACCAACACAAAAAACACCAAAGAAAAGTATTAATTCAATAAGCTAACAAGTGTCTTGGACAACTATGCGGGCCCGATTCCCAAAAATTTTCTGTAACAAAATTCTAATAATTCTAATAAAACAATATTAAATCTATTTCTATATCAGATGTATATTTTTGAAATCTAAAAATTTGAATCTTGGGTTACTCACGACCAATTAATTCCCCGCGTTTTTTTGTTAGTCAGATTTTTTTGCCCTGTTTTTCTTTTTGATTTTTCGTCAACTACCGTTTTATCTTGGGGAGAATTTTTCAAAGATCGCCCAACTAGCGGTTTTCTATTTTTTTTTCTGTTTATAAGATTTCACAAGACGTGTTAGTTTTTGACAAAAATGGTAAAATTTTCGGTTTCAAAACTGGTCGTGAAAAAACATAATATTTATATGTTTTTCGTTATTTTTATTTAATGAATACTTAATTAATTTTATAATTTTTATTAAACATACATATTCCTTTATAGTCTCGATGTCTTCCAAATCTTAAGTCAGAAGCCTCTGCAGCTACGTTGAGAACGCTACCTAATGCTTCTTCAAATGCCTTAATGTAAAAATTAATTATTAAAATTTTAAATTAAATTAAAAAATCCATTAATTAAAAAAAAACAAAAAAATAAATACTTTAGTATTTTCAAAATTTTTGAGGATTGCCATCTTAATTTTAATTTTTAAAAAATTTAAATTAATAAATAATTTCGTATATTAAACTACTAATGTGTATGGTATACCTAGGAAGTTATTTCGGGATAAATTTAATTCAAAATAACTCCCTATATGTTATAATACCTATAATGAACCCTTCACCCGGTCCCTTCGTTCGGGTGGTGACTGTATTTTTATTTTTACATTTTATTATTTATAGGTTAGACAATTTTTTGTTAAATTTTAAACAAATTTTTCTTTCGGTTCCAGAGCGGTTCCAATTTTTGACGGTTCCTATAACCGTGTAATTTTCGATACTAATTCCTGTTATAATTTTTGTATTCAAATAATTAAATTAAAAGTTTAAAATAAAAATTACAAGATGTAAGTTCTATTTCTTGGTTTGTGTCGTGTTGTAAAGTTTGTGTCGGTGTTTCTTCTAAAATTAAATTAAAAAATTTAAAAATGTTTTAATGATAATTAAGAAACGGAACCCTAATTAAAACCATTGTTTTTTAGAATACTCGGAAGGATTTGGGAGTTGGGTGGAACAATTAAGCAAATTTTGTATATTTAAAAGGCCGTAGTTTATAATTTTGTTTAAGTAATTTATTGGAAAATTTTAAACGAAAATTTTATTAATTAAGAATTAAATGATTAAAATTGTAATTTCTGACCAAAATCAGTTCCATGATGTTGCGAACTACTTCCTTCCCCAACATGATAATAATCGGAAGGATTTTGAGAAATATTTTGTTGACGTGTACTGCCTCGTCTTCCTCTTCGTTTAGGTGGTCGTCCTACACTTCTTTTCACTTAATTTAAATTGTTTTAATTTTTAAATTAAAAATAATTTAAAAATTAAAAATTAAGTAAATTAATTTTTAAAATTCTTAAAATTCTGATAAAATGCATGAATTGTATATTGTTTATTAAAAAACCGTTTTGGTTTGTTTGAGGTGTGTTTTCATTCTCAGATTTCTGTTGCATTGCTTCAGTGTTAAAATGTTCATCTCAAATTAAAAATAATTTAAAAAATATAAAGTAAATTTCTTTTTAAGAAAAAAAAAGTTTGTCGATTATTTTAACGGTGACCGGTTAGTAACCGGTACCCCGGTTAGTCCAATTTTTGGACCCCATGTTTTCGGTTTTGGTTTTTCGTCAAATACCGGTTTTATTTTGGGGGAAATTTTTAAAAAATCACCCATTTTCAGAAATTATCGGTTTTCTGTTTATAAAATTTCATGAAGACCGGTTAATTTTTGGCAAAATGTTGCAAAATTTTCGGTTTTAAAACCGGTCGTGCACATCCTATTTTAAAGTTTTAAATTAAATTAAGAAAAAGAATTAACCAATTAAATATTTTAGTTTTCATTTTAGCTATCTTTTGGGGCTTTATACGGAATAAGGTCTTTAGGGGTTCTGTTCGTATTTATTTAAAAATTTATTAAAAAATTTATTTACAAACAATTTAAAGGACTATGATAACCGCTTTGAGGTTTAGCCTTTTTTTTCACATCTGTCTTTCCAGCGTCAACAAAATAATTAATAAAAACAAAAGAGAATATCATAAAAACAAAAACAAATTTTGTCATTTTTTGAGTTTCTAAAAAACAAATTTTTTGACAAATTTAAATTAAAAAATTGTAGGGAAGATAGAAATAAAATTATAAAAAAATTTTAGGGATTTAGTTAAATTTTATAATTTTTTTTAAATGGAAAGAGGGTGAGAGAGAGGGAATATGTAAGATAGGGAGAGAGAATATAAAAAAAATTGTCAGGAAGAGGGGGAGGGGGATACGAATTTTTTTTAAAATTTGTCAATAATTGATTAGCTAGTTGATAAATTTAATACAAAAAAATAAAATTTTATTAAAAATTTATTTAAAAATTCCGTAATTTCTAGTATAATTAATCTGAGGAAAAAACAAAAAAATTCACATTATTTTTCTGAATTTGACTCATTTACTCAATTATTTTTTTAAATATTAAAATTAAAATTGAATAAATTTTTTAAAGTTTGTTTTCACAAAAATTATTATTCTTGCCTAAAAAATTAAAAATTGCCCTTTCCTTTTTCTTTTTTTTTGGTGTAATCAACCACATCACACACATCCACAAATCAACCACAAAGGCTTTTAGGCACTTACATGTGGAGGGGGAGTGTTAAGGATTTACATATACTTGTTAGTAGATGTGTCAATACCTTTGCCGGCTCGGGATTTACAAGCAAGCTAGACCCGATTGCCTCCCCACTCAGGGCGTGCCACCTGTGTAAGTGCTATACAGTGACTACACTAAACCGGCCACCAGCTGCCTCCAGGCATCGAACCTGAGTCTCCCGAAAAGTGCAAGTCGGGTGTTGACAACAAATTAAAAGAAATTAAAAATCCGATCTGAAAGGCGGATCTGATTATTAAGCCTGAGATTTATATATTTTTCGTTTTCAAAAAAAATTTAAAAAATTTCCCAATTTATTCTTAAAATAATTTAACAAATATTTATTTTAAATTAAAGAAATGGAAATATTAAAATTAAAAGTTGACAGATTTTTAAAGTTTTCTTGAAGATTAATTTAAAAAAAGCCCTGTTGTTTTCACAGAAAAGTCATTTTTTGCCTATATTTAAAATTATTCCTTTGTTTAACATCCATGTATTTGACTAACATCCTTCTTTTTTTAACTGCCAAGTTTTTCTTAATTTTTAAATTTAAATTTTATTTCTATATATAAAAAACTTGATTTAAATTTATCCCCTTAATTCTTTAATATTCCTCTTAATTACCGTATTTTCTCCAAAACAAGGCCTTTATTATTATCTTTTTTTAAGGTTTTAATTCTGAAATCCAGTGATATTAATTCAAATTTTCAAAAATATATTTTAATTTTATCTTAAATGACAAAA
>ABLG01000366.1:0-29974 GCA_000172435.1 Meloidogyne hapla
TGACGCATGTACCCAGACCAACTGGCCATAGGTTCCGAAACGCGGAAATATCGCATAAACCCCAAAAATAACTTTGTTTTACTTCTTTATCTTTGCGAACGTTCTGAATAAAATTTAATCCTTTTTTGATTGATGAGATGCCATAGGGAAATGAAATGAATTTGAGGGAGGAAGAAAGTCTGACCATTCCGAGTCTTTAAGAAGGAAAAAAGGAGGGGGGGATACAAATTTGAATATTACCATAAATAAATATCTATTTTAATTTTAGTGATAAAGGCACAATGCTTGTTTTGGTTCTTGAAAAATCCAAAATGAACATAAAAGAATATTTTCAAAAAACAAATGAAGAGTCGGAGATGGATAAATTGGAATTTCTAACAAAAATTATTAGAGGAGCAGCTCGAGCTCTTGCCGAATTACACAAAAACGGTAAAAACAAAAATAATCCTTTAACATTTTAAAGTAATAAAATTTAGAATATATTCATTTAAATGTTAAAGCAGAAAGTTTTGTTTATATTGAGGAGCCAGACATGAATCAGAATGAAAAAGAACTATTTTGTAAATTAACAGGCCTAGAGAAAATTGTTAATCTGAAATTGCCTAATGTATGATCTGTAATCAGGGCTGTCTGCAACTGCGGGTAATAGTTTAGTTTAACCCCTCTTTTTTTCCTTCCCTATATTTTCTTCAGAAGTCTCAAAAAGGATTATTGTTTTCCTTCCCAGTTGGCTTATGTTTCTGTTACATATTTCTGGGTTCGGGACCATGAGCCAGTTGGTATATAGATATAAATTTTGGTGAGTTATAGAGATTTTTCTAGAGTTATAAAAGTGTTATAACTACCCAAAGTTTAAATGTATAGGCCTACGAATGGGACCAACTGGCCCTACCCAGAAAAATGTAACAGAAACATAAGCCAACTCGAATATAGGGAAGGAAAAAAAGGGGGGGGGGTTCAAATAAACTATTACCCAACTGCGAATTACGAATTGCGTAGATTGCGTGATTTTTTGCACACACAGACTGTAAAAATCGAATTGCGGGTAGCAATGTGAAAAATTTTTTCGATTGCTTACAGCCCTGGATGCAATAGAAACGTTCACGACTTGTCGAATAATTCTTTAGGTTGAAGATGGAAAACTTATTGAACAGAAATTTGAAAATATGGAGAGAAAAATTAATTCAGACTATTGTTTTTGTTTAAATAACGAAGATAACGATGAGTTTGTTAAACTTCCTTGTAAACACACTTTTCATAGAAAATGTATTTTGAGTTGGTTGGAACAAGAAAGAAGATGCCCAATTTGTAACATTCCGACCAGCAAGAATAAAATTGGCAAAAATTTGCCAGTATATTTTGAATTCTTATATGGGAATTGAAATATAGGAACATATAGGTTATATTCTTATATGTGACTATATAATTCACAAGTTTTTCATTACTTGATTAACGATTCTGTTAAAGCTAAACGTCACAAACCGGTTTCGGTTTTTCCCATTTGTGCTTACACTGTACTAAAATTTATTTCTTAGGATTTTGAAAAACTGGACATAAAGTATTTTGGTTTTATGATCTACACTCTATTAATGATGAGAGACTCGAGTATGTTAAAATTAGAGCCCGGCTCGTTTCGGTTTTTAACCGAAAAAACCGACCGACAACTTTTTGTTTCTTTTTCGGGGTTTCTAACCGATATAACAGACCGAGCCCTCTGGCCGTGCTCTAGTTAAAATCTAAATATAAAAATATGAATAATTAATTACGTTAATGGAGAAATGAAATGGAAAATAAATTTTTTTTAATTAATGTTATTTTCAGTCATTGTTCAGCCGTTTTCGGGAATCGGAAGAAGAAATGAAGAAGAAATTAAGAAGGAAATAAATGAATATATTTCTAAAAAGGAAGAAGAACAAAATCTTTCAAAGTTGGATCATATTATAAAGGTAAATAAAAATATTTTAAGTTAATTTTATTTTTAAATATTGCTTATAATTCTGGAAATTTCTTTTATGTCTATAAAAGAATAAATTTTGGACGGAGGCTCTAACATTTTAACAAATGATCTATATAATCTTTATTTCAAATAATGAATTATATAAAATTATTTATTCCTTTAATAGTTCAAATGCATTAAAAAATTCTCAACTTTCTTTAAATTTACTTTTAAAAAATATGCATTTATCTATATATTTTTAGACTAAAAGAAAATAATAAAATAGACATTTAATATGATTATTTAAAGGCCTGCAACGGAGATAATTATCATAATATTCCAAATATGAATGAAATTTTAGTGCTTTTGAATGGAGAATTTAAGCAATTTGCTCATGAGAGCGAACTGGAACAACCTGAACACCAAGAAATTGGTTATGAGGGAGGAACTAGTTTTGATGGATATGGAACAAATAATTCTGTCGTATACGGACATGTACCCTATCGTAGAGAAGAAATCGAAGTAGAGGCTAGAGAAGAAATTGAAGAAGTTAGTCCAAGTAGTGGTGGACATCATGAACATGGAGGAGGTAGTTCAAGTCATGGGGGACATCAAGAAGGAGGTAGTAGACGAGGCAGTCATGGTCTTCTTAACTTTTTCTGCCTTGGAGGTTGCGGAAGAGGAGATTAAAGATTTTATTGAAGAAAATTTAACAGTGTAAACATGAAAGTTTATTTTAAGCTAAATAATTCTTTCAAAAAATTCCTGAAGGCAGTTAAATGGGATTTTTTTTATTTTTAGTCATAACTTTATTATATTTAAAAAAAGACTACTCTTTCCTTTCAATTCAAATTCATTTAAAAAAAATTTTTTAAATCCAAACCATACGATTTTTTGTTTTTACAATTTTATTATCAAAATATCTGAAAAAATTAATTAAAAAAGAAAAGAGTTAGTATTGAAAAATTTTACTAAAAATGTTGCAAAAGAAAAGTTGACAATACTATTTTAAAACCTCCTAACTAAACATTCAAATTTCTTTTTAAAAAACCAATTCTTTCGTTTCAATTGTTATTTTCTTTTTTCATATTTAGTTATATTAGATAAAATTTTTGATTTAAATTTTATATTCTCTCTAATATAATACCCATGTATTCTATTTTCAAAGGCCGGGGTAATATATCTGAGATTGGTATTTTAATAGAGAGGGAGGGGTATTCTATTTTTCATAGAATTTCATTAAAAGATTTATAAAAATCCTCTACAAGTTCAAAGAATAGGGACTTAAAATTTCCAGACTTGAAAAGGAATTTGGGATTTTTAGAACTATCTAAGGCTTTTGATTGAAAATTTTATTTAAATTTATTTATTGAAAAGTTTTCTTTGATAAAACAAAAAATGCAAAAACAACCAGAAAAAATAGTTAAGAGAATATTAAGTTGTTTTATCGAAATCAACCTTATCATATCTTTTTGTTTTGTAATACAGTCAGCTCTCCAAATAATTTCTCTGCGATCACCTTCTCAGGTCCCAGAATAGATTTCCCTCTAAAATAACTCAACTTAACGAACTTTTCTGGTTCTCCGGTTCCTTCGGGTTCGTTATATAGAGAATTGATTATATTTATATTATCAAATGTAACAACCTTGCTTCGTTCAACGGAGTTGGACCCAATCTTTTGACATGTTTTCCGGAGATAGAATTGTCTCTCTTAAACATCCATTCTCCAAATATTTTTAGACTATTCCTCTGGAATTTCATAAGCAAAAAGAAAATATTTAGGAAGAAATATTCATAAAAAGTAAATTGATGTCCTTCAATTAGAACAAGGCCGAGATTTTTTATATAAATTAGACTACCGTTTTTTCATCTCAATGTAGCTATAACGAGCGTCAAATATTTCTCATTGTCAATAATCTTTCTTATTTTTAAATAATAATTTTATTTAATTAAATTATTTTTATTTAATTTATAATAAATTTTATTAAAATTTATTATAAATTTATTTTATAAAATTTTTAGAAAATCGATGCTATTAATCGATGTGACTGTCTATCCATGTGATTTCCTCTAAAAATTATAAAAAAAATTATAAAAATTTTTTTTATAATTTTTTTTCGTTGGCTATTTTATACGATAATTTTAATCAACAAATTTGACATTTTTGGGTATTATAAAATTTTTATAGCATTTATTTATACATTATTTAATTAATTTTTTAATTTAATTTTTTTTAATTTATTTAATTTTTAAATAATTTTAAATTTTAAATTAATTTTAAAGATAAATTTATTTAAAAATAAAAAAGGGAATCGGGCAGGCTCTTGATAAGAGATTGAAACTTAAACAGCCTTTAAATATATTAAAATAAAAAAGTTAAAAATATTTTCGATTTTTAGGGTTTAAAAAAATGAAATTATTAAAATTGTTACTCATAGCTCCGTTAATATTGTCACTCCAATATTTAATTGAAGGTAATTATGTTTATCAAAGTTTACGATAAATTGAGGTTAGTGGGTTAATTTGACTCTATATGAAATGAATCCCTTAATCAAATTTTTTCCTATTCCTCATAAAGGAAAAAATCCTATTCCTCATAAAAGATTAGAAAGAAAAATTAGAACAAATTGCACCAGCAATCTGACTTTTTAAAAATTATTTCAAGGTTTATTACAATACTTCCGCATTTCAGAACCTATGGCCAGTTGGTCTGGGTACATGCGTTAGCCTATTCATTTAATTTTTGGCTTTCCTCGTAGAACTTTACTTTGTAGAACTTTACTTAAAAGTTAAATGACTACGCTAACGCGTTTTACTTTCACCAAAAATTAATCCTTTTTGAAATTATACTTTTTGATTGACTTAAATTGTAAAGAAATCCTTTCGTGTTCGCCTTACAGCACAAATGAAAAGAACAGAAAAATATATAGGAAAAATAATTTTGAGGAATAGGAAAAAATTTGATTAAGGGATTCATTTCATATAGTGCCGTTAATTTTTACAGTTTATAGTAATAATTATTATATAAAAACTCAAAAACTTTTAAAAAGAAAAAATGGCAATTGGCCTTTGTTATTTTATCCTTTTCTGGCAAATTTTTTTATTTCATTTTAAAATTATTATTAGAATGAAAAATTTCGTTTAAACTTTAAAATATAAAATCAGAAAATTAAAAATAAAATTGCTCAATTTGCCGCATTCGGCATACATTTTAAAAACATTTTTATAGCATCATCTTCATCTGGAAATCGTCTACGATGTCCTTGTGGAGATTATTATATGGATAAATTGACCAATCACGAATTTGTACTAACGACCGATAATGTGCAAATAAATTTGCATTTTGAAAAACATATAGAATCTAACGAAGAAATTCATGTTAGTAAAAATTTTTTTAAAAAATTTTCAAATCCTTGTAAAATTTTTAAATAATTAAAGGTTAAACACGCATATTGGGAAAACAAAGAAGGAGGAGCTATTTGTGTTGATTTGAAAATAATCAATTTGATTAACAATGAAAGAGGGATTTATGATAGAGAAAAAAATCTCTTAAAGTTTTTTAGGGATGACGTTAACGAAGCAAAGCACATAATACATATGTATCATTCGTAAGTAAATTTTTAAAAACAAAATAATTTCAAAAGATTTATTTGAGATAAGGCAATTATGACAATTATTAGTTAACAACTTTAAATATTACATAATTATTGTACGATAAAAATTTTTCTCCCGTCTTTAAACGGTACACCTCACAATCAGGTAAATCACCTCACAATCTTTTTCGGTCCATAACTTTTTTGGAAGGAAAATCGATTTTGTCCTAACTTGAGAAATTGTCAATTTTATAGAATGAATGAAATTTAGAAGTTCTTTTGGTAAAAGATCGGGACATCAGAGCGATTTTTAAGATTTATTCGAAATTGAATTCATAAAGGTTATGGAATGAAAAATGATCCAGAGACATAACCGTGCGGACTTTTAAAAGAGAAAAAATAATAAGCGATTTAAAAACGATCATATCATTACTATAAAATATACCGTATTTTCTCCAATTGAATGACCGGTCACTCTATTTTTCAATACTCCCTCAGAGGGTCATTCTATTGGAGACGGTCATTCAACTAGAGAGGGTCATTTTATTTTTCATTAAAAAAATTTTGCCTTCCATTTTTACTTTTTCTCACCTAGAAACTTCTAAATAGTCTAAAATTCAAAAAATTTTCGCCTGCGGCGCTAAAAAGGAGAGTTTTTGGTAGGTTCTTTGTTTTTGCAAGGATGGCATTTTATAATATTTTTTGATTTTTCCAAAATTTCCCCGTAAAAATGCTTTCCCCGTCCCCGTTAGAATGACCATTCAAATGGAGATTTTAGTAAATACGGTATTTTGATTCAAAAATCAGTGAAAAAAAGCAGGAAACACAAAAAAGGTATTACAGACCGTAAATTCCTAAAAAATTCTAAGTGCTAACTACATACTAGATAGTATATGGTATTCTATTGTAGGGGGTCATTCTATTGGAGAGGGTCATTCAACTAGAGAGGGTCATTCAATTGGAGAAAATACGGTAGCTCAAGATGATATAAAATTTTAGTCGTGTTATAAAAGAAAATAAATATGGTGTCATGGTTCTTGAAAAAGCTAAAAGTAACATAAGAGATTGTTACGAAAAAATACAAGAAGACTCAGAATTGGATATTCTCATAAAAATTGTTAAAGGAGCAGCACGAGCCCTTGCTCAATTACACGAATATGGTAAAAACAAAAAATAATTTTTAAAATTTAAAATAATAATAATAAAATTTAGAATTTGTTCATTTAAATGTGAAAACAGAAAGTTTTGTTTATACCGAAATACCGGAAAATGAAAATGAAGTAGAAAATTGCAAATTAACTGGCTTAGAAAAAGCAAATCTGAGTTCTCAAGAGGTATTGAAATCTTATCAAGGACTAAGAAATATTCTTGTAAAACCAAGAATGTAAAAACGGGCATCCAGACTTTCTAAAAATGTTTCATCTTTATGGCACAGAAATAAATTTTTTTCATTGTGATAAAAAACACAATTAAATAATTGTGTTTTTCTTGTTGTTTCTTGTTTCTTGTCGGGTTTTTTAAACTTTAATTAAATCAACCTTCTATTTAAATTAACCTACTTAATATGCGCTTAACATGTAAAATATTTTATGCTTAGTTCGGATTTTTTAGTACAATAGGAAAATATTTTGTTATTTACTGGGCTTCTTTTAAATTTCTATAAATATAAAAATTTCTAAAAATAATATTAAAATCATTGTAATTTATGCTTAAATTATATTGTCAAATTTATTTGTTTTAGATAGAATCAAAAATTATTGAAAAAAGGCTTAAAATTGAACCGGTTAAAAAATTTTGTTCTATTTGTCAAAGTGATCATAATGAAAATGAAACTGTTCAACTCCCATGCGGACACTTTTTTCATCGAAAATGTATTTCGACTTCGATATGTAAAGGAAATGACAAATGCCCAAATTGTACGACAATGTTGAACAGAAAAGTTACAAATATAGTCAGTAAATTTTTTACATTATATATTGGACTGGGAATTTTAACAAGGAATCATTTTTTTGATAACGGGGGTGACTGGCAAAGTTCATCCAATCTTCTTGTTCAAACTTTTCAAAAATTAAATTATTCTAGAGTAGAATGATAGAATTTGATTTATTTGTTTTGGTAGTTTTTTTTGGATAGAAATAAATTTGTAAAATAATTTTAAAAAAGTACCTTTTATTCTCAAATAATTCTATAAGTCGACGTGCGAGCATAACACTTTACCACAAAGGATACAATAACAGTGATTGTGGAGTTAGGGAAGGAATTGACGAAGGAGTTGAGGGACTAGCCGGGTTAGTATGATCCAACTAGACTGACGCTGCCACTGGCTTTTATAATAAACTTGACTAAGGCCTTTTTATACAAAGCCCCCTTCCCTAACACATCCCTAACATATGGTATACAATCTCAAGTCTATTGCCGATGGCTCACAAACCAAAGGATACAACCAAAGGTTCCTTTCCGAGGTTTCCTCCAAAATCACTCAGACCTATTAACAATTCTCTTTCGAGAGATTTGGGTATCACTAAGATTATTTTTTATATTAACTTCTTTTACTGTACTAAAAATATTATCTTTAGCTTTACCATAAACTGGACGCAAAATCTTTTGGTTATATGGTAAACAATCTGATGGAGTTGAGAGGATCAGGTATATTAAATATTTATTTTAAAAGTATTCTAATCTAATTAAAAATAAAAGATGACAAACTAAAAAAGATTTTTATTGTTAAATTGAAACAATACAAGAGGACAAAGTAAACCTTTATATTTTTACTCTAATCTTCTACTATTAGCTTAGATTTCTAGTAAGAACATTTCGAGAAAGTTATCAAAAATTTGTTGTGTAAAGTCCTTAATCAATAAAAATCTCTATATTTTTTAGTTTAAATATTTTAGAAAATTTAAATAATTTTAATAAATTAATGCTAATATTTTAGTTAACCAAATTAATGAAGGAGAAAATCATTCAAAGTTGATTAGTATTATAAAGGTTTAAAAATTTATATTATGTTAATTTGATTTTAAATTTTCTAAAATATCAAAGAGAATAACTGAACTGCTGTATTCTGCCAATTTTATAAATTTTCTGATTTAAATAAGCATAATATCATAGAAAGAGTAAAATTATTTATTATTTCAATAATCTCAATTGGAAATTTATATGAAGAAAGAAATTCAAGATTTTAAAATTTAGTCCTAAAAAATAATAAACAAATTTTAATATAAATATATAATAATTTAATATAATAATTATTTAAAGGCATGCGACCATCATAAGTATGACGAGATTCCAACTATGGATAAAATTTTAGATTTTTTGAATGGAGTAATTGATCTTTCTACTTTTCAGAACCCTGAATATGGGAGACATTATAAACAAGGTGAAAGTAGTCATGGGGGACATGAAGTTGGAGGAGGTAGTACAGGTCATGAACATGAATTAGCTAGTACAAGTCATGCGCAACATTCATATGGAGGAGATAGTCAAGTGCCCGGGGTACAAGAACATGAAAGCCGTCAAAGTCCTGGTTGTAATTTTTTTGGATGTTTTACTGGTCGTGGTGGAAGAGATTAAAGAATTATTTAAAAAAATTAGCAGAATGTAAATATGAAAGTTTATTTTGAACTAAAAGTCGACAAATTTCAGAAGGCAGTTAAATGCATTTTTTATTTTATATTTAACTAAACATAAAAATTTCTTTTTAAAAAACAATTCTTTACTTTCAATTGTTATTTTCTATTTTCATATTTAGTTATATTAGGTAAAATTTTTTTGATTGAAATTTTGTTTTTGCGTTTATTTAAGTAGAGCTCTGATTTTTATTGTAAAATTCGTAAAAAGAATTCCTAATATAACTTCGTTCAAAATCATGATATCAAAAAACGAATTGCATTTTTAGGCTTCTCTTGAGGGCAAAGAATATTTATTTCAATAAAAATCCTGACTCTAATTATAAGGGCTGATAAGTTTTCTTTTGATACAAAAAATGAAATGCACAAGTGTTGATTTTCAAATTTTTTAAAAATAAATTTTAAAACTAAATCTATGTTAATATTGTGAGGTATTTTTTAAAAAAGTTCCTGAAAGATTCCAAAGTTTTTCAAATTTTTCGTCAGTTCTCTTCTTCTAATTCTTCTTCCTCAATCTTCTCAAATTTTGGTGTCCAATGTTTTTTCTCAATTTTTTTCATTTTCAACAGAATTTTCTTCCACTAGCCAATCCTGCCCCTCTCCAATATTTTTATCAAGTTTAATAGCAAAACTTCCAAAATAATATTCAATTCCAACAGAATTAAGCACTTCTCTAGCTTTAGGTAACACATTAAATTTGCAATAAAGATTAATGTTTGTCTTTGTTTTTCAAGTTTTCCACTTGTGTATTTAATTGTTGCACAAAATTGAAGAAAACGCAAAAATTTTAAAACAAGTTGCAATTCAAATTTCTTTAATTATTTTTATTTTGAATTATTAAGAAAGAAATAATGTTATCATTAGAGACTGTTATTTTTGGATCAAAAAGTCATTTACCGTATTTTGACAATTAATTACACGGGTATGTTGAAATTACCCACTCTCAAATAGAGGTAATTACGATATCTAACATAATCACTGCTGATTACCCTCTCTGCAATAATTACCCTATCCAGCGAGAGGTTGAAATTATGACGATCGATCCTCAAATTTGTCCGAACTTTTTTTTATTTTCATTTTATAATTGTAAAAGCATTAAGGAATTATTATTTTAGAGGATAAAACTTAAATAAACTATCCGAGAGCTGGAGTTAAAAAAAGTGTTAAAATATGTCTTTAAATGAAAAGGTAAGAAAAAATGATTTTTAGAAAAATTATTATTCTATAGAAAATTTAACCAAATCAATCTCCCTAAAAGTATTTCCAAATTCCTTTATTGCAAATGACAAATGTTTATCTTTATAAATTTTAAATTGTTCTTTCAATAATTTCCCTTTTTCATAAACATCTAATCTCTTCAAAATTGTTATCATTAAATTCCTTCCTTTTTTATTTTGTAATAATGTATTAACTTGATGAAGAACATATTTTATTTGGCCATTTGTTTTGCAAAGAATTGTTAAAGATTCTTCAGAATTGTGAATGAAATGTTGAAATAATGTGTCTTTTGCTTTTATAGGAAACACTAAAAAATAAAAAAATATTTTTTAAAAAAAGGTTGAGTGAGTATCGAACATTTTTTAGGTTCTCCTTCCTTTACCCCAAAATTTCTAAGATTCTGTTTTTGACTAAAAAAAGCATCGTTTATTTTTTAATCTCAAAAATATTTTCTATTTTTTTAGAATTATAAAATTAACCCCAAGAGAATTGAATTTTTAATTAAATTTCTGATTAAAAAAAATTCCCACCGCAAGGATCTTCTTTTGGTTTTTTAGAAAATCCAAGTTTCCTAACAAATGACTTAACACCTTTGCCAATTTTTTGCTTCACTTTTTGTAAAACTGTGATTTTATTTGACAATTTAGAGTTGATTTGATTTGTTATTTTATTTTTGCTTTCATCCAAAGGCTGCAAATTTTTTATTAAAATTGCAAAAAATAATAACATAAAAAGACGCATAATAAGCTTTAATGATTAAATTTGTTGAAATTTATATCTTTCTAAAAAGAAAATTTTTAGAAATTTTATTTTAAGTTTAACAAGAAATTCTCCGGTTGGGGTCAGTTGAGCGCTGCCAGTTGAGCGCTGCCGGTTGAGACCGGGCAGTTGAGCGCCGAGCCAGTTGAGCGCGGGCCGATTGAGCGCGAGCCGGTTGAGCGCCGCCAGTTGAGCGCCCCCACTAAAGGGGCCGGTTGAGCGCCAATAAATTAAAAATTAATAAAATTAAAAATCATTCAAAACTTGATCAATTAGTGATCAGAAACTTAAAAATTATCTTTTTGGAACTCTGATTTCAGAAAATTGAAAGGTTTATGAAAATCGAACGGGTCCGCGGTTCCTAGTTGTTCCAAAAAATTGTCCAGCGGTTCCAAAAGATTGATGTAAACAGTTTTTGGAACCATGAAAAATTCCTCTGACCAAGACTTGACCCTAAGTTTTTTCCCCTTTCGGATTAATTAGAAATTTTATATTATGGGATGTAAAATTATCAGTTTTCCGTGATCTATGTACAGTGGACCGTGACCGCCAATGTCACAGTGATCACGGGGCATCACTAATTGTTGAATAATGTAAAATATTTATGTTTAAAAATAAAAAAGCAAGATTTTTTGCTTATTAAAAAATCAAAAATTTATTGGCGCTCAACCGGCCCCTTTATTGGGGGCGCTCAACTGGCGGCGCTCAACCGGCTCGCGCTCAACTGGCAAGATCTCAACTGGCTCGGCGCTCAACTGCCCGGTCTCAACTGCCCGGTCTCAACCGGCAGCGCTCAACTGGCGGCGCTCAACAGGCCCGTTCCGGAAAATTCTCATTTAATTTAAAACAAGACAAAACGCCAAAAAGTTTAAAAATGAAAAAAATGGCAATAGAATTTTTTGACATAATGCCAAAAGATTGAATATGGTATTTTGTAAAATCAAATGTTAATAGAAACGAGTTAAAAAAATTGTTTGTTTAATTTATTTCTTTGTAAATTAAAAATTGTTTTAAAGGTTTTGCCTTTTAATAAAAATACATTAAGCAGGAATAGGGTAAGGGGCTAGCAGCATTGCCATGCTATATGAAAAAATTTTATCACATTGTTATTGATTTTTTAATCAATTTTAAAAATAATGGGGATAGAAAGAAAGAAAGGCATTGTCAGAAGCGTGTCCTAACAAAAGGCCGAATAACAAAAGATATAATCGGACAAAATATATCAAAAGGTATAATCAGCCAAAATTCAACTAAAGATATAATCGGCCAAAATTTATTAAAAGGCCGAACAACAAAAGGCATAATTATCAAAAGATATAATCGGCCAAAATATAACAAAAGGTCGAATGGAACCAAATTACATAAGGAAAAAGATTTGATTTCTACCATGATTCTAACACATCCAATATAAAAAATAAATAAAAATAAAAAATAATATTTTCCAAAATTCATTCAAAACTTAACAGAAGGCAAGCATTTTTGTAATTCTGGACGTTCTGACATAAATTTAGCTGAGAGTTCATAAAGCTTTTGAATGAAAAAAATTCTGAACAAAAATCAGAGCGTCTAAACTTCGCAAGAGGCTCCATCATTTTGTTGTCTAGAACTATTTTTGATTAAATCACCGGACAGTTTGAGCATTTCATTTCGAAGTTTTTCCAAAATAAGAAATATTCCCTCGAATCTCCTTTTCCACGGCATTTTAATTTAATCTCCAAGTAAAATTTGAATTGGAAAAAGTAAAAAATTAAAGAGATATTCCCTCGAATTTAAAAATCGAAATTTATAAAAAACAAACGTATAATATAATAAACGCCTTCAACAGAAACAAAGAAACCCACTAGACTCAACTGACAGTGAAAAAATAATATAATTTTCCTTTCGACCTTTTGTTATATTCTGGCCGATTATGTCTTTTAAGAATTATGTCTTTTAAGAATTATGCCTTTTAAGAATTATACCTTTTGTAGTGGCGCCGTCAGAAGAGAAGTTACAAGAAGAAATAGAATAGGAAATTGAGAGGGCAAAGTCAGCTTAAATGTCAAACATTAAAAACTTTATAAAAAATAGAAAAATTTATCTAAAATATATGCAGAGAATTTATTTGATTTTTATCTATTTTTCAAATGATTTAATTCAATTAAATTCATTAAAAGAATAAAAAATATTTTTTAAATAATTAACTTTAATTAAATTATTTAATATTTTTCATGTAATAACATATTAAGGTTATGCTGCTTTTTTGTAGTTGCTAACTTTTTTGTAGTTAGACAATAATCGTACAGCTCTAAAATGAACTAGGAAAAAGTTTCACAAATTAGAATTTTTTTGAAAAAGAAAATCACACAATTTCCGATTATAGTAAGTAACACATATACCTTTTTCCACAATTTAAACATTGTTGGATTTTGTTTGTATGAATAAATATTTATAAAGAAGAACCAAAATTTTATAGAAATAAAGATTCGAGCTGATAAAAAGGTGAACTACTAACAATTGACTCCGTTTATAATAGCATAGGAATATTCCATTTATGGAGGCTTGTTTCCTAACTGAACGTTTTTGGTTACATGGACTTGTCCCGTTTCCCCATAACCGGTATCCTTGTTCTTAACATGAATTTCACTCTCATCTCAGCTGATAAACATAGTATCTTTTTTAACGTTATCAGTCATTATTCGGATGGTGTAATAACCGGAGTCATGTGTATTTAAATTGAAAAAATAAATTTTTTGAATAAATCATGAGAAGTTTTCTAAATAGTATGTATTCTACAAATGATAAATAAAATAATTTTGTGTAAATTTTTTTATATTTTTTTAAATGAGGCTAGAAAGATAGGAATATAGAGAAAATTTTACTTGTTTTGCCTTCACTAAAGAAATGTTTTTTTATTCTTGATAAAAGATTTACTAAACAATTTTTGAAATCCTGTCAGATATTTTAAAATAAACATTCTCAACAAAGGCAAAAATTAATGTCATACAGAAAGTCTAAGGAAAATATCATTTAAAGAACGGGTTTTGAATGTTTTCTATAACATTGCATTCAAATTCAACATCAGAAACAACCGCAAAAGCGAGAACTTTTTTTCTTATTCTTCTTTCCACGTCGAACATTAGTATCATGTTCAGGTTCATGAACCTGTTCAAGACGCCCATGGTGATGTGCAGATTGCCCATCTTCTTGTTCCTCTATCTCGTGTCCTTTCAGTTCATATCGAAAATTCTCAATATTTCCATTCAGAAAATGTAGAATTTCATCTATACTTGGACGAAGGTTCTCCTCTTGGAAGCAAGCCTATAAATATATCAATTGTATATTTCTTTTTAATTTTAAAGATATTAAAATAAAATTTTTTGTTATTTTTAAATGTAAACACTGTTTTATAATAGGAAATAAAATTTTTAGAATTTGTCAATTAATTCTCGAGACTGGGTCTCAAGAGCTTATACTTACTCCCCTTTGTAAGTATATTAATAATTTAATTTATTCAATAGAAATATTTAATTTTTAATATTTTATTCCAATAATCTTATTTACAGCCAATAATTAAAAGAGAAGAATTGATTAGGGACAACTATGAAGGAGCTGACTGATTTGTAAAGCGAGCTCTAGAAAGGGATAGAGAAAAGGCTTATATAAGTGAATAAGCGGAAGTATTATTCCAAAGTTCGCGATTGCATTATATTTTATTGTTAAAAGGTTTTAGTGAAATAATGCAATCGCTTTAACGGAATTTAAAGGAAAAAGTGTAAAAGCGATTAGTAATTTTATGGGAAAGTAAATTAAAGAGGGATAAATAATTTTATCTTTATTTTTATCTTTAATAGAATTTCTTTATTCTTGGTACTTTGGACCTTAATTCTTTCCCAATGAGACCGGGGTCGAAACACTCCGCCTTCGAGAATGTTTTGACTCTGTGGTGCGTCGTTTGCATCGAAGTCGTTCAATCGTGAGGTGCATATTGTTGTGGGTAGCTTGCGAACCATTTTGGATTCGGGCCCCTTCTCCTCTTTCTTCCCTGTGAGGATTTTTGATTTATTTATTCTTGATTCATTAGTTGGTTCTTTGTTTTTGACCAACATTTCTTCTTTTTGTTTTATCCTAGTTGGCAGGTATATTCTGCACCTTCTTCGATCGGGTATTTTTCTTGGCTTTTTGAGCCATTTCTTTTCCCAATTTTGTTGGGTTACTGTAAGGATACTTTTGCCCCGTATTTTTTCCTTTAGGGAAATATTCGGTTTTTGACCGATATTTCGTTTCTTTATATTTAGAAGTTTTTTCTTCTTTATATTTTTCATTTTTCTCTTCATTAATTTTAGAATTGCTTTTGCAATTTTCTAATTTAACATTATTTGGATTTGTGTTTTTAATCCATTTATTTTTGCTTATTTTAAGCGCTTCCCCATTTTTTGATGGGAATTTTTGTGTACTTCTTTTTGGTGCTTCTCCATATTTTTGTGGAGAATTTTGTGAGCCTATTTTCGGCACATCATTCTTTATCTGGGATTTTTGTACACCTATTTGCGGCGCTTTTCCCATTATTCGTTGAAGCATATTTTGAGCCTCGTGAAGTAATTTTTATTTCGGCCAGTTCCATTGTTCCATTTTCTGTTTGAAATGGGAGGGCGACTGAGCTTCTACATTTGTTTTTTGTAGAAATCCATTTTTTGGATCTTCATTTTTTATGACTAGGTAGTTCAATGCTTTTAGAACATATACCATCGTCTTTTTTTATTATTTTGAGTTGATTACTCAATCCTTTAGGAGAACTGCCTGTATTTGTCAAGTCCGCTGAACTTTTCTCAGTTCGGATGACGGTATTTTTGTATTTAGGTCTGGTCCTTTCAATAAATGTTGCTTCATTGAGTTTATTTTTAGCCATTTTATTTTTAGATGGCTTTTTATTAGATGGGTATTTATTTTGACCCACTTCTTCGTAACGCTCATTTTGGAACGTTACTTTTTTAAATTCATTTTCATTTAATTTTTGATTAAATGTTTTTCCTTGACCAATTTTGTCAGGAATTTTTTCTGATTTTTCTTCCAAAGTGTCGTTTTCGAGATTTTCCTCATTTACGATTACATTGGATTTGAAAATCGTTTCATCGCAGGGGATATCTGATAGATTTTCTGCCATTATTGTTTGGCTTTCCTTTTCTTGCCCATATGTATTTTTGCACAGGGCGGTATTGTGTCTTCCCTGACAATGAAAACATCTGATTGGTCTTTTGCAATTGCCCTTGTGTTCAGGCTTTATGCATTGGACACATCTTTTTATTTCTAGCAACTTTTTGCGCCTTTCTTCTGCGGTTCTGATTCTTTGGCATTCATATCCCCAGTGTCCATTTTTTCCACAGTATATACAGGGGTATATTGGGAACCGCCTCCCTCTTTCGGGAAATTTTCAATCCATTATTTTTTGCGATTTTATTAGGCGTTGCTCGTTTATTGAGTATTCGTTTTTCGAATACTTCTGTGTTCGCGAATGTGCTGGTAATTTCCGGTTCATCAGAATTTTTTTCCTTCATCTGGGAAATTTTGCGAACCTTTTGGGTTATACTTTGCTTCCAGCTCGTTTTCGGGTGCTTTGTGGTGAATGGTGAGGACAAGTTCCTCTTTCTCAATCACTTCCCTCAGAGCCTTAACGGAAGGCTGAAGTATCCCATTCAATTTTTAGGATTTTTGCCAGCTCTTTTTTATTTTGTACTTCGCGAAGAATTGGGATGGTGAGTTTCTTTTCTAAACTCATCCATATTCCTTGACCAGATATATCTTGGCCATTATTTTCGAGGAGTCGGCATATTCTTTTCTACTTCTATAGAAAATTTTTGGCAGTCTTGAAAATTCTGGCAACTTTTGAGATTTTCGAGTTGCGAATATAGACTTCGTGTATATTCTTCTGTATCGCCATATCTTTGCTCGAGCAGGTCTAAGGCCACTTTATAGTCGCTCAATTTTAGTCCTGCAATGAGAGATTTTGCCTCTCCTTCTACGCATTGTTTTAGAACTGCGTGTTTTATTTCATCTTTTTCTTCAGATCTATGAATTGTTGCTTCGAAGGTTTCCCACCAGTCTGGCCAATCGGTTTGATTTCCAGAGAATTTGCCAATTTCTTGTCTGGGTGGTTTGAAGTTAAATCCGGATGGCTTTTGGCTAACGGATGTATTATTTATTGACATCCTTTCTTTATTTTCTTCTTTTCTTTTTTCAGATTTTAGCTTCCTTTCTAATGCTTTTAGCTGTGTAAGCCTTGTTTCGGCTTCATTTAGGCGCTCCTCTATTTTGTAGAAAGAGGCCATTTCTTCATAAGCATTTTCATTAGCAGCTTTTTCTGCTTGATTGCATCTCAGGATTAGAGATGTCCATTTAGAATTTACTTCTTTCAAATCCGAGTGTGCTTCGGATAAGTCTTCTATATCATTATTTAATTGGTCGTGTGTTTCGCACAACGCCAATAAATGTTCATCATCTAGTGCATCAGGTTCTTTTGGAACCTTTTTGTCCAGTAGTTCCTGTACACTTAAAGCCGCTCTTTTAGTAAGAGATTTTAGAGGACGGCTCATTTTTAAAATTTTAATTTAAAATTTAATTAGATTTTTATTCTAATTGAGTAAAATAATTTTATTTTAAACTCACTTTGAAGAATTCCTCCAATTCTTTCAGAAATCCTTTTTTCTTTTTACTAGTTGTAGATTTAAAATTTCTCGAATTTTTACAGAAATTTTATAATTAGAATTTCTTAAATTTTTGTAGAAATTCTTTTTGTATTTGTAGTTAATTGAGCTTTTGTTGTATTTGAAATTTCTCAAATTTTTACAGAAATTTCTAGAATTTCTCCAATTCTTTCAGAAATTCTTTTGTTGTTTTTTATTGTTGAGTTGAAGTAATTTTTAAAATTTCTCAATTCTTACAGAAATTTTAATTGAATTTCTTAAATTTTTATAGAAATTCTATTTTCTTCAATTGTGTTGTCTCTTCTCTATTTGGCAAAATTTTTTTTTTTTTTTTGTAGAATAAATTGATTGTTAAAATTTCTCCAATTCTTACAGAAATTTTTTGTAGTCTTTTAGAATTTCTCCAATTCTTTCAGAAATTCTTTTGTTGTTGTAGACTAATTGATTTGTTGATGATTTTAAATTTTCTCAAATTTTTACAGAAAATTTTTTGTTGTTTCTGGACTAGTGGTTTTTTGAACCAACTAGTCCTGCCTGGGTCGCCACTTTCTCGAGACTGGGTCTCAAGAGCTTATACTTACTCCCTTTGTAAGTATATTAATAATTTAATTTATTCAATAGAAATATTTAATTTTTAATATTTTATTCCAATAATTTATTTACAGCCAATAATTAAAAGAGAAGAATTGATTAGGGACAACTATTGAAGGAGCTGACTGATTTGTAAAGCGAGCTCTAGAAAGGGATAGAGAAAAGGCTTATATAAGTGAATAAGCGGAAGTATTATTCCAAAGTTCGCGATTGCATTATATTTTATTGTTAAAAGGTTTTAGTGAAATAATGCAATCGCTTTAACGGAATTTAAAGGAAAAAGTGTAAAAGCGATTAGTAATTTTATGGGAAAGTAAATTAAAGAGGGATAAATAATTTTATCTTTATTTTTATCTTTAATAGAATTTCTTTATTCTTGGTACTTTGGACCTTAATTCTTTCCCAATGAGACCGGGGTCGAAACATAATCATTACTTTTATAACACGATCCAAAATTGTGTTATCATCTAAACTTAGCACAGCTATAAAAGTTAATTAAATTATTATTTGAGTTCAAATAATTTAGAAATCAACACATTAATTTTTTTGAAAATAATGTTAATAACCTAATGATAATTATAAAAAATAAAAAAGCACGTTTATCGTTTACTCCGAATGAATAGTATTCATAGAACATTATGTAGACCATTCTGCCAAAACTCTCAATGTCATCCTTTTTAATTTTCTCAACTTCATCAAGTGAATCATACTAAAATATAATTAAAATGATAAAAACTATCAATTACCCCTTTAAGTCTACAACAGTCAAAATCAATCAATTTAACATCAAAAATTTCAGCATTTGAAACATTTTTAGGAGAAACAACAAAATTATCATGTTTAATATCATTATGACCCCCATCTAAATTATTCAATTTATTTTAAAATAAAAACATTTCCTCACGGTTATGGAATTGTTCAAGTGCTCGAGCTGCTCCTCTTATAATTCTAAGAAGAATATCCTCGCGGAATCCTTTATATTTTTGTTTAACGGTTCTTTTTTTAACTCTGTCATAAAAATAATTTTTTAAATCCTTTCCTTCAAGTTCTAAAACCATAAAGAATTCGTTGCCAATTTTTTCACTTTAAAAAATAAAAACGTTTATCAAACTCTTTTTGCGAATTATAATACAAAATAAAAATATTTACAATCTTTTAGTAGGTCAGAGAAGGGACTTTTCAGAGAAGGGACTTTGGTAAACGGGATCGTATTTTAAGGAGATCGGCTTTAAATTATAAAGATAATTAAAATTCATACTCACCGTTCATACATTTTTATGATATGATTTCTTTCGTTATCATCAATTTTGTTAAAGTAGGTAAAAGCATTACGTTCTCGTACATAATCATAATTTGATATTTTTAATGCAACACACTGTTTTCCGTTAATCCAATTTGCGTGGTAAACCTTTGGAATTTAAATTAAATAATTAATTTATTAATAGCTGACTAATGAAAAAATTGGTAGTTATCGTTATGATGAATTTTATGAATCCCGATCGAATGTAAAATTTTCCTAGCCTATTTACTTGGTTTTGAGTTTTGGTCATTGATTGTAAGTTTTTTATTTAAAAACTTGCCTTGCTATGGTGCCCAGATCCAATTCTACCTATAGGATCGGTAGTATAACTCAATTCAAGCCCACCCACATTAGCAAATTTTTTAAATTTGTCCAAAGAAAAGCTTCGACAATGACATTTTTCTTGATCAGCTTGTGAGGTTGATACTTCTTAAAATTAAAATTTTACACATTTATTAGTGTAGAATAATCAAACTTTCTTAAATCAAAAACATAAATATAAATAAATGAAAGGAAAACAAAAATAAACATAAATACCGTATTTTCTCTAATTGAACGGCCGGCCGCTCTATTTTTCAATCCCCTCCCAAAGGGCATTTCAACTGGAGGCGGCCGGTTTATTTTTCATACAAAATATTTAATAGACTTTCTCTAAAAAGACTCGCCTAAAAAATGCGATTAACACCTTCCCAAACCTCAAAAAATCGCTAGATGCCGGATAAGTATATCTGTCATGTTTAGCAGGATCCCGTAAATTGATTTTGCCGAACTCGTGTTGAGGGCAGCTCTATTGGATACGGCCGTTCAGCTGGAGACGGCAGCTCTATTTTTTAATCCCCACCCAAAGGGCAGCTCTATTTTTTAATCCCCACCCAAAGGGCAGCTCTACTGGAGACGGTCGTTCAATTAGAGAAAATACGGTATTAGGAATACGAGACAAAAAATTATAAATGGCCAATCGCAAAAAGGTCAACATCTATAATGGTTAAAAATAAGGCATTGTGAGGTACATGTTTATTTATCTAATATTTAACAGCTAAGTTAAGAAATTGTTTATGAATGTAAATCACCTTTTCCTTTGTTAGAACTTTCCCCGACATTAGTAGCACCTTTATAGAAAATTTAATTTAAAATATTTTAAAAAACGGAGGTTTTCATTCAAAGGAAATACATTAATACTTACAAGTTACTAAACACAGCAATGCCAAACTCAACGAGGGAATGAGTAACAATTGAAAAATTTGCATTCGAATTTAAAAAATTTCTAAAAAAATGTATATGTTTTCTGAGTTTATGTATTAGTCTAAAATTTGAAAATTTTATCATAATAAGTCTAATCTTTAGTCTGTATTTAAAAACAATAAATTTATCGCGGATCATTAAAAACCATAGTAAAAATTTTTATGGGATTTTTATGGCAAAAGTACGGTATTTTTTTGCTTTTATATTGAAACAATGGCAATAAGTCCATTTTTATTCAACTATATCCAGAAAATTTGGAAAAGATTTCAAAACGTTTAAAAATAGTGAACATTAATAGAAAGAATAATTAAAACGTTAATAAGAGTTGCTATTTATTAAAAATTCGAGTTAATCTTTCTTAGTCAGAAAGCCAAAATGCTTTATTGAATTTATTCTTTTTAATTTTATAAATAATAAATGCCTTTATTTTAATTAGAATATTAAATTAATAATATTTAAAGGCATGCACTCGAAAAAACCAAAATGAACGGCCAACTATGGGTAAAATACTCGATTTTTTAAATGGCGATCTTAAACAATTTGAATATGAACGACGTCGAGAGCGACGTCTTCGTCCTCGAAAATGGGGTGCATGCTTAGGATTTTGTCGAAGGAATTAAAAATAAATTGAAATATTCTTTTAAAGAATCCAAAGATTTTTAGCAGATATTAAATACACTTGTTACCGTATAACTATTTTAACTTTAGAGGATAAATTTTTCATAAAAATCGTTAACTTTTAAAACTTTCGATATTTTTATAGTAAAGCGGTCGAACCCATCCATAAAAGTAGAAAAGATTGGGTCGTATTTGATCATGAGAGCTTTCCGAAGCAAGATTGTTAGTTGGTCAACAATCCCCAGAGGGTTTCATTTTTACTTTATTAACTAGACTGGAAGGAAACTTTGCCGGCCTTACATTATTAATAGATCTGATTCCACAACTGATTTAATTATTATAAAATATTAAAAACACTTTCAGATTATCAATTTTGTCAATCTAAATTATCGTTGTCAATTTAACAATTTTCCCAAAATCTTTTCTAGAGGTTAATTTCTTGCCTGGCTATACTGAGGTTGCTCAAAAATACTATTATTTAATCCCTATTACAACCATGAATCAATCTTAATAATATGTGAAACTCGGAGCAACACATTCACTGTCATTTAAATTAATTACAACTTTAAATCAAATAATTTAAAGTTGTAATTTTTGCCATCAAAAGAATTTTTTTTTAATAATTTGAATTCTTAAACATTAGCTTAAATTTTCAAATATTTTAATTATTTTAACAATTATTTATCTAATTGTGACATTATTTTCTTTTCGTATTTTATCTTGAAAGAAAAATAAAAAATCTTTTCTTGGCAAAAAGTAAAGTAAATAAAAAAGATAAAATTTAAGGAAAAATTTTTTTGCTAAATTTTAGAATTGGTAGAAGTAATTTAGGTTGCCGCGGCTTACCCGGAGCCCTTTACCAGAAATCATGTCTTTTTTACCCGAGACCCATAACCGAGACCCCATACCAGGGAACCCGAAATCCGGCATTTTTCGACATGAAACCCGACCCAAAGTTTATGCTCAAAATTTTTTGCTTTCTCAACCCGCAGCAACCTTGGTAGTTAGTTTAATTTGTATAGATTATCATTTTTTTACAGGATAGAGAAAGGGATTTTAAATAAGATTGTATGAGTGGAAAAATGATCGTTGTTTTCTTTTTAAGGAAAGAAGTAAAGAAATAAGACAAAAAGAAATTTAGCCAAGGTTTTTTGTCATGAAAACTCATGACAGTTAGTTAAAAAATATTTTGGTGAAATCACTCATTTTCTTATGCTTGTGGCTCATTATAGCACCATCGTATATTTGTAGTTAGAAGATGACTAGGAATTCCTTCAGGTTCAAATTCTTGTTCAAAGTAATCACATTGATTTTCAAGAAAATTCACAATTGCATACATTGTTGGACGATGATCTGGATCTACTTTTGTGCAAACCTATAAATATTTTAATTGAAAAATTTGCTAATTAAATTTATGAATTTTGGTGGGCGGCAGTAAAAAAGGTCCATCCTATTTATATTTTACTTTTATAAGTCTGTCCAAACGTGTAGAATATTTATAATATTTTAAAATTCATATTTTTTACTTGAAAAAACTTAATTAAAAATGTCAAGTTTTCATTCATGAAAAGTTCTTATTAGTTTTATTAATGGCTTACCGTATTTTATCTATTAATTAACCTCCCTCAAATAATTACCCCCTCCCTATTAATTACCCTCTCCAGCGAGAGGTTGAAAAAATAATTACGCAGGGTAGTTATTTGAGAAAATACGATAAGTATTTTTTAAATAATTAAGTAAAAATCTTGACATTAAACTTGGTTTAATCCCATGCCTAACTGTTTTTAGTCCTAACATTAATTAGATCTCTAGCTCTTTAAATCTCAGAATTTTAAAAAATCATTCTCTACTTTTTCATAATATTTCGTTTATAAGATATGCATTACTGATAACCTACCCTACATAGACGGTGAAGACGCTCATCACTAAGTTTATCATTATTTACTTCGTAATCTTCGTTCCCTGGAAATAAAAACATGTACACCATTGCACCAAATGAATAAACATCAGATTTTTTCGATGCCTAAATATTTAAAGAAGAATTCGTTATAATCAAATAAATATCAAAAATAAAAATTTACCCAGTTTACGAGTCCATTACTTGGCAAATAACGGTATGTTTCTGGTGCCTGGTAAAATATTGTAGCGGCAAAATTTTCTGCTAGATTTATATTGAGTTCAGTTTGAGCAATAACAGAAACATTAAAGTCAATTAATTTGCATATAGTTAATGGTTCGGAGAGATCGTGACCATGAGGGACAACAAAATTAGATTCTTTAATGTCCAAATGAATACCAACTATTTTAAATAGAAAATTATTTTATTATTATTTTATTAAAAAATTATAATATTTTAAGCTTAATGATGAAATTTAAAAATAAAAATACAAACATTGATGAAACTGTTGTATTGCCCTAGCTGAACATTTAAGAACATTTTGCAGAACATGCTCATGTAAAATACTTGGACTAAAACTTTTACTTATTTCTGTATAATAATCAAACAAATTCATTCCACCAAGCTCCAAAACAATGTACATAAATCTCTGTCCATCCCTATTTTTTTTTCGCTGACTAAAATATAATAAATTTATATAGTATAACTTTAAGATTATGTAGCATTAATTAGAGACATTTATTTAAGTTCAGGAAAGAACTTAAATAATTTATATTTTTGGATATTTTATATTTATGGTAAACCAAAAAAAACCGGAACATTTCTCTTAATTTTATAAATAACTCACAATCCATACATATCTATAATATAATCTCTTTGATGACTAGAATTAATGATAGTATTTAGAACATAAACTTCATTATCTGCACCAGAAGAAACATTTATAACCTTTAGAGCAACACAATTTGGTGAACCATTCCAATTAGAACAAAAAGCGTGGTAAATCTATTAAAAATTTTAATTAAAATTTGAGCTGAATTTTTCTTTATTACTGAAAATTAACTATCCTTTCTCATAAAGCAAACCCTATCTCTATGAACATATCGATAAAAATTTCGAAAATTTGGGTTTCTTATCTTTGTCATCTGCAATAATTCTGAAGGCCCCTTCATAAGCCGTTCATTAAATATAATTATTTATTTAGAAATCCTGAATTATAACCCGGACATAGAAAAATATGTTAAAACATATTACCTTGCCATAGCCGCCCTCTCCTATCATTTTAACCTTTAGTTTAATTTCGATGGTGTTTCCGTTGTTTTTATATTTTACAGTTCTGTTACCTTGAAATTCATTTAGGCTGAAATTATCAACGCATGCACATCTAGCCTCTTCAATTTCACCTAAAATTTTTAAAACTTTTATCTAAAAGAATAACGAAAAAAAGTAAACGGATATGAAAGAATATCCAAATTATAATAGTATTTTAATGAGTTCTTAAATTTTAATCTATTTCACTCGGAACACAATTCTAAAAAACTCGATAATAAGTTAAACCGTTGTTACGGTATTTGCAATGACTGAGTGGCGGTAGCGTTATATAATTATAAAAGTGATGTATAACGAACGTGAGTCAGACTTTTTTCAATACTTTTCAATAAAATACTTGTCCTATTTATATAAAATTCGAGATTGTCTTAACATTTCTTTAAGACTCCAGAATTTTAAATTACCAGTTTCCATTATTTGGCCTTGATGAAATCCTCCTTGGCTATCAGGTGAATCTCTTGATATTTCTTAATTTAAAAAAAAAACTCGATTTTATTAAATCCCAATTATAATAGTATTTATTAACTAAATAAAAATTCTATAAAATTTACCTGATTCTGTTTCACTTTTGTTGCTTGTTTTTCCTTCTGATGTACTATTTTCCTGATTTTTACTACATATACATCCAGAAAATGTTCCTTAAATATAAAGCCTTTGGAATTTTCGAATTTAATAAAAACCATCTTAATTAAAGCTTTACAATATTATCTAAATATAATATTATAAATATCCCTAATAAATTACCAGACCCATCTCAAAACGAAATTGAATGCTTAATAAAGGGTTTATTCTCAAAAATAAATATTTACCAGGAAAATGTAGTAATAAATTAATAACAATAAAATTTAATAAATGCAGTAGATTCATAATAATTTTCCTTAATAAGAGTAATTAAAGAATATTAAAATATTTTTGTTTTTAAGGTTCTATATTTCAGCCTAAAAATAAATATTATTATTAGTGTAATCTGTTAAATTTAGTGTTTTAATCACATAGACATAAATTTCAAAACTTTCAAACATTTCATAACAAAAAATATTTGGCGCCTCGTTATATTGTTATTTAATAAGGGTGGCTAACAATTTGTATTAAGGTTGTGCACAAACTAAAGTCACCTCTCAATATAACGAACTGTATAACATATCATTTCGCCCTCCCTGGAGTACGATTTCTCTTAAAATAGCTCTCCGTTTAACGAATTTCGCTGATTAACGAACTTTTCTCCGATCGGGTTATATATGGAGAGTTGACTGTATTAATTACGTTTGGCTAAGGTCAAAAGTATTAGGGAAAATGGAAACAATTAAATGAAAAATTAAATGAAAACAATTAAATGAAAAAAGAAGTTGAGAAGAAGACGACGTGGAAAAAATTCTTAATGTCGATTGGGGGGGGGGGGGGGGGGGGGAAGTGGGGAAGAAGTTGAGAAGACAGACGTGGACAAAAATTCGTAATTTGGATAATTGATTTTAGTTTTATGAACACGAATTATAGATTTTTAATAAAAGTTAGGCTAATGAAATGTGTTTTTTGTCAAATTTATTGCAGTTTTCTGGGAAATATTCCCTCATAAACTTTGGTTTCTAATTTAATTTGTCTTTTTAGTTCATAAAAATAAGAAAATTTTTATTAATTTTTTATTAAACTCATTTTTTTAATCTTTCATATTTTAGTAAAAATTCTGAAGAAATATAAAACCAAAATAATAAAATACAAATAAACATTTCCGGTTTGCAACATTTCCGGAAAACACATTAAATAAACTTTAATTATTTATTTTGTATTTTCTTTTTTAATCTTCAACATATATTTTAATTCAACTTTTTTAAACGTTAAAAAAATTAAAATTAAACAAAAAAATATTGGGAGGAGCAAAAAGGATTTAATAAATTGTTGGGGATTAGCGGAGTAAAATAAAAAAATAATTAAATATTTTTTTACATTTAAAGGGATTAATATATAATGCCACCCTCACTTTCTTTAAGATACTTAAAATTATTTTAAAAACAATTTTGTTGACTAATCCAAATATTTAATAATTTATTTTTTTAAAATATTCTGGCTCAATTATATTCTAAATTTTGATATTTCCTAAAAATTAAATATTTTTTAAAATAGTTATTAAATAATTTTTTAATTACAGTAATTTAACTTAAAGGCCGAAAATATAAATTATTTTATTTAAATAATATAATTGAAAGGATAATTTTTTTTCAATTTTATTAAAAGAAGCCTTATTTTATTAAATTATTTTTTTAATTAAACAAAGTAATTTAGTAAAATTATTTTCATTTGTAATTTTATTTAACATTCCTTTATTTTAATTTTTATCTTATTTAATTAAATTTTACTTTTTTTATACTTTTTGACAATATTAGAAGACATTTATTAAATTATTATTTTTTAATTTAATATATCCCAAAAATAGTATTTAAAAACAATTTATCAACTCGTTAATCAACATTAAAATAATAAATTCATAAAAGATTTATACGAAAGGATTTAATTCTATAAAATCAAGCTAATAATTATCTATAAAATGATACTAATTATGATCAAAATTAGGGCAATATAATAAAGTTATGGCTAAAAAACTAAGGAATTTGGCCAAGATCAGAATACTATTGGCCATAACTTTTTCAATAATTGGTCGTTTTGTTTTTCTTTGGCCGCCTAATTCCAGTTTAATTTTCTGAACCCACAAAATTTAATAAATATCCTCAAGTGTAGGTTCCTCAAAAGTCGGTTAACCTTATCAACTAGAGAAAAAAATTTTTAATTTTTGTATTGAATTTTTATTAAATTCACAAAAAACTTTATTTTTCTAAATAAACTGATTACCCATTAAATAAAGTACAAATTATATTTATTTTATTTAATGTTCTGTTTTTATATTTATTTAAATGTCAAAAAAGGACGTCACAAAAAGACTGAAGATTTTTTATAATTAATGCTTAAATATTTATTTTAATGTCAAGTTTATTTATTTGTTTAGAACTTTTTTTTATTTAAAAATTAATATTTAATAGTGCAATTTTTGTAGCATTAAAACACAAACTTTTAAATAAACTTTTTTTTCTCAAGTTTTAATATAGACGGATAAAACTTTAAAAAATGCTTAAAATTAAAAAATAAATATTAAGTGCTAGACTGCCTAATCTTTTTTGTCTTATTTTAAAATTTTCAAAAAATTCCGTCTTTTTTGTCAAATTAATTAAAATAATTTATCTTAATTTTTCTACATATCCCTAATAATTTTCCATTAATTTATTTAATAAAATATTATTTTATTTAATAAAATATTCAATATTAAGTTAATAATCATTAATTTTTTTATAAATTATTTTAAATGTTAATTAAATGTTTCATAGAATTTAACCTTTGTAATTAAATTTTCCTTCCGTTTATTATAAAACACGTGCTCTATCTATAAAATTGAACAATGTTCTTTCTCGTTAAGCTTTATTAAAGTAAAAATTTATTTAATATTTTTTTTAAATTTAATTTTACGGGAGCGTCCCAACATGGCAGTTGGGACATATTTTTACTCATTTTTAGTAATATAGCTATTTTTATTTTGCGATTTTTAATGCATATTTTGGGCCAATTTAAATATACTCTCGTTATAGGGGCACCCCAAGTTTCAGCATTTTTGGACTGTCAATAACTTGGGCAGAGATTTTTAATCGAAGCCGGTTTTTCTTTCAAAATCACATCCACTCTAATATAAATTAATAATTTTAATTTAATAATTTTATTAATAATTTATATTTTAATTCTGAAGAATGTTTCATTACAATAAATATTTTCTCTTAAAAAATTAAACAAAAGGTCATTAAATAAAATTTTGCAAAATTTTTTATTTTTTCAAAAAATTTTACAAATTCTAATGATATTTTAAATTAAAAACCATTTTCCCATTCATTTCTTTTATTCTTTTATTATTTGTTTGCTTAGTGGGCGGTAGGGAGAGGGTTTTACCCTTTCCGTGCCTCTAATTGCCTTGCCCTTTTTGCGTTTTTTAGAAATGTTCTTCTCGCATTAAAATGCCTCCTCTAGCTTATATAAAACAACTAATAATGCCAACCAGGCACATTCTATATAAAAAAATATTTTTTAAAGAAGAAAAATGTGGGTGTTCACTTTTATATTTATTTATTTATTTACACCTCGAGGGTGTGAACGTCAAAAAAAACAAAACAAAAAAATAAGGTCAAAAAAAATAATACAATTAAAAAGAATTGCCTATAAAACTTAAATAAAAACAAGTTAAAAATAAATTATAAATTAAATGTGTCATTTTATAATTGTGGAAATATCCAACTGGGCAAGAAGTTTAGAAAACATTTTAGGTGTATTTTTTCTTATTTCTATAGGAATAAGCGTATAAATTCTGGCAGTTCGAATAAAAAAAGAATTATACCGAATCATGGTTGAGCATCTTGTTGGTTGTATTTTATATTTTTCACCCCTAGTTTTAGTTTGTCTGATTAAATAGGAATTGTTATGTTTAATTTTAATTTTCCCAAAGATATGTTGGTGAAATAATTTTAAGTCTGCCTTAAGCCTACGATGTTCCAGAGATTCTACTTTAAAATATTGTAGAAGATTCTTGTATGATGGAATGTCTTGTATTTTTACCTTTGTAATTCTTTTATATGTGAATCTTAGATATCGTTTTTGGATATCTTCTAATTGTTTTATATTGTTCCTTGTTAATGAATTCCAGACTTGGGACCCAAATTCTAAGATTGATCTTACATATACATTAAATGCTTCTATAAGAATTTTAGGATCATGTGATTTGAGAGATTTAATTAATGCAAAGCAATTTCTATTAGCCCTTAAAGATATTGTTTGAATATGTTTATTAAATTTGAATTTAGAAGTGAAGAAAATGCCAAGATCCCGATTTTTATCTTCATTATTAATTTGGAATATCTTGTGATTTCCTATGAAGTAATCTATTTTAGGATTAGATTTACCTATATATAGAACTGAACATTTCTGTAGCGATATGTTTAGGCCGTAAGTATTACAATATTGGATAAATTTATTAATAAATATTTGTAAAGAGGAATAGTCAGAATATGACTTGGATAGAATTTGATAGGCCTATACAATACATCAGCAAATAATATACTATTCATAATTAGGAGTGACACATCATTTAGGCATATCT